>RJWM01042952.1:0-14063 GCA_004363535.1 Dasyprocta punctata
AGGGCTCCATGCTTTGAGTGAATGAGTAAATAAGGTTTAGAAGATGAGTCACTACTCTTCTTATTTCATATGAGTTCTCCTGTTGCTAGGTAGATACATCCTTTAGATAAAGATTTTATTTTACATTAAAATCACTTGCATATTGTGATGATAGGGGGACAATCCTGAAAGGAAGTTTAAACCAAAAGACCAAGTCAGGAAGTCTCATTCTCGGGTTGATGTTGAGAAATATTCATTAACCATGGATAAAGAATATGTTATAGCTGGATCACCTCTCAGCTGGGTCCATTTTCTAACAGGCTTTGGATTAAATTATTCACCCCTCTGCCCACCTTTAGTGCTAGAGATCAAACTGAGGGCATGCTAGGCACGCTGTACACTCAGCTGGATTAAATTCTTGAGGTGGTTAAATGTCTTCTAAAAACCAAGGGTGTAATAAAGGTTGTAGAAGTAAGGAAAGGTGACCCTGTGATAAATAATATAGGTAAAAGGGCAGGAACTCTGCAAAACTGGAAACTTGAGGAATTAGAACTTTTTCCAAGCAAGTTTAGTGTTCTTAAATTGACAATCCGTAGTGTTGTGGGCCTTTGGACAGCTTATGCCAGATATCCCTCAAGACTTTTCATTTATCTTAGCTCAAATGCTGTATTCACCAAACAGCCATTTTTTAAAAATTAATTTTATTTTAAAGATAGTAAAATCCAACAAAACATAACAGAAGGAAGTCAATCAAAACAAAGCAGTAGAACTGGTACAGAACTTCAAAGCAAGAAACTAGGAAAACAATAGCTACTATAGTATATCTTGTTATCTTCACAATAGTGGACCATTCCATCAGGTATAGTAAAATCAAACCAAAAACAAAACAATAAAATCAATCAAAACAGAATATTGAATAAAGCAAAACAATTAATTAGAATAAAGTAAAACAGTGAGAACAATATTGGGTCTCAAAGACAAGATAGAAGGGAATCCCCCATATTTGCTACATTGCATACTGTCATCCTCCCAAGAGATGCTCAGACTGCTGGCCCCAGGCCTGCAAAATCAACCAAACAATACAAGCATTTAGTTGCTTTAGGTACCTTAGTTGCTCTCAACTTAGCTGGTCCTCTGAACCAGCAGGTTGCTTATGGGGGTGGGCACACAAGAGGCACAGATCTTTCTCTTTCTGGAGTCCGTGCAGCTTGCGCCACTCACCAGGAAGGCCAAACAGTCAATTTTTAAATTACTAATTCTGTTTCCTTTCTATACTGAAGAGAGTACTGTGGGTAAAAAACATGTATGTGGGATAAGGAGAATTGTACATTCTCCTCTCCTAACGGTTACAAAACTGGAACAGAAATACCATACTATGGTCCATCGCTCTCATGCTGGGGCCCTGATAGTCTCTCTGGACTCAATTCTTGCCCCGCCTCGTTCTGGGCTCTAGTCACACTGGCCTTCTTTTCATTCCTGAATTATCACAAGCCCTTTCCCACCTCACAGCAATTGCCCTTCTGGTCTCAACCGGCAGCCTCAATGTCCCCCAGGTCACTCTGGCTTGGTTACTTCTTACCTTCCTATCAAGCTTTGGGTCACAGGATCTTCCCTCCCCAGAAAGATCGCGGTGCCTTTGCCGCTGTCTTTCCCCTGTGACCTCCTCCCATCACTGTCTGCCCCTCAGCCCTGTTTTATTTATTGCTCTATGACAGCTTCCCTGTTTACTTCCTTATTATCTGATTCCTGCACTGGAATAAAAGGTTCAACCCTGCTGTAGCCCCAGTAGTTTTCACACAGAGTCAGTACTCACCAGATACTTGCTCCATGAGTCAGAAGTGGGAAAGAATGGGGTAGGACTTGAGAGGATACACAAATGATGAATGGGCTGAGGAGGACAGACCCCCCCCGCCCCAGTATCCACACTGCAAGAGGTACACAGCACCCTCAGGTGCCAGTCATTGCATAGAGCTTACCTTTGTTTTTGAATGTCCACTTTAGAATGCAATGGCCGTGAAGACAAGGACCATCTTGTTCATATTGGCTTCCACATTGTCCAAAGAGATGTTTGTAGAATCCTTCAATGTCCTTCTCATGACAGTGAGTGCATCAGAGAAAAATGTGAGGTTTTTCTCATGGTGAGATTGGCTTCCATTGGGTGGACCAGGGCCTGAGGGAATGAACAGTCTCTACAAGGAAAAAGGGTGACAAAACTATGCAGGGGTAGTAGCAGCACCAATCGATGGGTTAGCTTCTGTATAGCGTCTGTCACCAGCTCCTAAATCACTCCTCAAAAGACTATAGGCAGGGGCTGGCTAGAGATGTTGTTTGGTGGTAGAGTTCATGCTGGAGATACATACCTGCACACACACACACACACACACACACACACAATTCCACGGAATTTCCCACATTCTCTTATTTCCACTGCACTGCTGTCCCAAGCTCTTCTTATTTAGAAACCGCAGAGCCATCCCTGTACATGGAAGCCAGACAGAAACAGCTCCCACTTGACATAAGTCCAGGAAAGAACTTAGGAAAACAGCCCAGCTGGATGCAAGCCTCACAAAGGAGCATGGGTAAGGACCAGCGTTTAACGAGGAGGGACTGGAAAAAAGTGTTCAGGGTTCTAAACGTTGCCAATCTGAGGAACATGAAGCTGAACTTGTTATTTTGCTCAGCTCTATATAGTTTGCATCCGGGAATTGACTCATACTATATATAGTAGAGTTTTATTCACACACTTGAACTGAGTATGTGTGTTTGACCGAAATGTTTCAGTGGTACCAGAGAGAAAGAGAAGGTGGCAACCTTCCACGGGCCTGCGGGCACGTTCTTTACCACCGCTGCCATTTCACTGATGCAGGAGACCCATTGAGCCCAGCCATGGACTGAGCAGGTGGGGCCTGGCCAAGTGAGCATTTCCTCTGAGGCCTGCCCTGAAAGGATACCTCTTTATAATCTTTTCCTTGTGCAGCACTGAGAGGCTGATTATGGTCCTCATTCAGAAATAATACAGATTAGAAGAGGGTTAAAAGACCCAAATAATTAACCAGCCTTTTTTTTTTTTTAAACAGGGTCTCATAGCCGGGCGTGGTGGTGCACGCCTTTAATCCCAGCACTCAGGAGGCTGAGTTAGGTGGAACGTTGAGAGTTCGAGGCCGGCTTGGGCTACAACGCAAGCGCAAGGCCGGCCTGAGCTACATAGTGCGACCCTGCCTCAAAAAAACCAGGGCTGGGAGTTTGGCTCAGTGCCTTAAGCGCCTGCTCTGGCAGGCACGAGGTTGTGAGTTCAATCCCCGGTGCCACAAAAAAAAAAACAAAAAAAAACAGGGTCTCATAACATAGTCTAAGCCAAACTTGAGTTCATTATATAATCCAGGTTGGTCTCAAACTTGGGATCCTCCTGTTTCAGCCTCCCAAGTACCAGATTTGTATGTATATACCACTGTGCCTGGTGTTACTCAGTTTTTGTAGTGCAAAAAGAGTTCAATGTCTTGTCTAGCCCAACAAACAATTCTAGTAACTGCTCATCCTTAACTGGCCCAGAAACTGCAGTTTGAATATAAGCAATTTTTTTTTAACCTCTGCTCTTTCTTGATTAGCACAGCAATTTTTCTGACCTGCTTTGAAAAGTAAAATGCCCTCTGAATCTCCTATTTTAACTTGAGAAACTTTTACTTTAATTTGGGGACCTCAAATCCCTTTTGAAAAGCTACTTTTTATCATTTTTTCCAAACCTGAGGTGAATGCTGAACTCAAGTTCTAGGGATCAGGAGTCTGGGGGGGGGGGTGCTGTGTTCACCACCCCGCATCTGACATCCTTTCCTGTCAGTTTACCTCACTTTCACTGTGGGCAATTGTTCCTTTTCTTCTTTCAATCTATACATTTTAAAAATTAATTAGTTATTGAAGTGGTGCTTGGAGTGAACCCAGGGTGTTCTCACTAAAATACATCCCAGCCCTTCTTATTTTTTTTATTTTGAAAAGGGTCTCACTAAGCCAAAATTGTCCAGGCCGAACTTGAACTTTCAATCTTCTTGCCTCTGCCTGCCAAACGACTGGGATTACAGTGGTGTGCCACCATGCCTGGTTTACGTTTTAAATTATTTGATTTTATTTTTGTTTTTTTTAGATAGGGTCTCATTACATAGTCCAGGTTGACCTTGAATTCATGGCAATCCTCCTGCCTTAGCACTCCTGGGTGCAGGGATTACCATTATGAGCATCAACCAATGAGGAGTTCCTACTTGGATTACAGTGATTGATTGGGAGATGAGCATGTGAACGAAAGCAAGCCAATCAAAGCCCCTAAAACTCAAGCCTGGTTCTTTTACTGGAGCAATTAGATAAATGGATCTTTCTTCTGTAGTTCATTTTCAAGACACCGGAAGCCTATAGTTGCCATGGACCACCAGCAGGGCCTTCAAATGGAACCAACTCTGAAGAAGTCAGGCTGAGGACTGGATTCTATTATTTAGTACCTAGTTTAACTCTTGAATCAACCTGTGCCTGGACTTTTCAATTTGCCTTCCTCAAGCAATTCTCATTTTTGCTGAAATCACTCTGGGTTGGGTTTTCAAACCCCTACCTCAGATGCAAGTGGAGCCTGCATTCTTGGGGAAGAGGGGAAAGTAGGTTGGGGTTACATGGGGCTGGTGAAACTGGCATGAAGATCTACCAGGAAAGGCCTAAAGATAGCTTAGAGATCCCAAGATACTGATCTTGAGAATGCTTTTTACTTTAATTTGATTATGTATTTCATGATACGAAAGTCAAAGCTAAATAGAAGCTAGGTGCAGTAGGGCATGCTTGTGCTTCTAATCCCAGCTACTCAATATGCTAAGGCAGGAGGATCTCAAATTTGAACCCAGCTGGCAATTTGGCAAGAACCTGTCTCAAACCTGCATAGTGGCACTTGCCTATAATCCCAGCACTTGGGAAGCTGAGGCAGGAGGGTTATCACAAGTTCCAGGCCAGCTCCACAGTGAGTTCAAGGTCAGCCTGAACTGTGTAGTAAGCCCATATTTAAAATTAAAAAACAAACAAATATAAATAAATAAATAAAAGGGCTAGGAATGTAGCTCACTGGTGCAGCCCTTGCCTAATAGGTGTAGGATTCAATCTCCACACAGAAAAAGGAAATTAAAAACAAAAACTAAAAACTAAATAGAAAAATGCATACAACCAAGGGTAGAATCTTTTTGTTCATTTATTCTTCCAGTGGTTTTATGCAAATATAAGCAGATGAGAATATATTTCTATCTCCCCTTTTTATTACAAAAAAGATAAGTAAGTTTTGCTCCAATATACATACATTTTATTCCTTCAGTAACATGTCCATTCAAAGAACGCCCTTGCTTAAAATTCTGTATGTCTTTGATTATTCCTGGTTGCTTTTTGCATAATATTTCAAGTGTCTCAGAACCTTATTTAGCATATTTTACCACTTCTCTCCTCTGTTACCCTGGAGACATCTTGGTTTAATACTGGAGAATCCTATTCCATCAGCATTAGAAAATTCAAATCAAGAGACAAAAATGTGAGTCTGACTCAAAAGTAGAAAAAAGAGAAACAAACAAACCTAGAAAATCTAATCTAGGGCCAGGGATATAGTTCAGTGGCACAAGGTCCTGAGTTCAATTCCCAGTACCAAAAAAAAAAAAAGACAAGAAAATCTAATTTAAATGTCATTAACAGAGACTATTGTGGATGGCAGGAAGATAGCTATGAAAATAGAGTTAAAAGGTGTCTAAACATTTAGACCAGAATGAGATTAAGATTGACAGATATGCATGCTAATACCCAAGAAAAAAGAATAGGTATTGCCACCAAATAACCCATGGTTTTGAATAGATGTCAAACTTGGTCTGGTTGGTGAGGCAAAAATCTCTAATCACAGATTTCTGCTGACCACACGCTCACCACATCTTAGTCCTTTCAACAGAGAGAGCCTTCAGCTGGGCTTTATCAAAGGCCAGCAGCCTCACAATTCAGACCTGAAGATATGGGTCTGCTTCAGAACCTGAGGAATGGGAAAGAATATTTTCATGCCGAGTCTACACAGTGGATGTTCTTTTTTCCTTAAAAAAATCACATTCCATCTCCAATAAAAGAGAAATGTCTAACAAATGAATTTCAGTGAAACAATTGGTTGAAAATGAAAGGCAATCAGAAGTACACTTACAATTTCACTGCAGAGAGACTTGATAATTCAACCTATTCTGTTAAGTCTTTGGCACCTGGATGGACGCAGCCCAGTGCTCAGCATGTACTGACTGCTGATTGACTCTTCACGGGTGAGTGAGGAGTGAACAGCTCCATGCAATGTGTTCATCACTATTTCACCTAATACCTTCGAGCACACGCCATCTGCAGATGTTCGCTTAATTCTTTTGGGTATTGTGCAAAAGTTTCTTAGCTGCGCTTGACAGGGAGAAACTACTTCCCAGAAAAAAGAATTACCACTGGGTCTTATTTTTCTGATCACTTTTTATTTTCTTGTATTATAAAACTACATATTGACTCACTGAGTGAAGTTTCCTGTGGATTGGTGAGATTCTAGATGAGTTACATAAACACATTTCCATTTTTATGGCTTCATATGGTTCTTCATTAGAAGCAAATAACTCAAGGATTTTGTTCTTTTATCCTCTAAGAAATTACTTTTTCTTGCTTACTTCACCTTTTGATCTTTAAAATTCTAATTGGAGAGTTCAAAGAATCATGAGGAAAACATCACTGAGTTTTTATAGATAAACATATCTGCCATTTGTGCAGTGTGCCATTTGCTACACTACAAACCCCAAGGAATAAGTGAAAACTCAAAATAAACATGCTTAAAGAAAATAAGCCCTCAGTTTCTGAAAAACATAACCTTAATGATTAAGAGTTAAAGTTTCATCTTTTTGGTCCTGAAAATGTAGTATTTTTGTATGTTGTACAGATGATATTGTGAATGCATTTCTAGATGCCAGGACTTTAGGAAACAATGATTGAACTTATTTTATTCTAAAATACATACCGAGGAGAACGAGAAGGGCCCCGTGAGGGGCCCCCGCCCGGCCCGAGCGGCGCAGGCACCGATCAGGACTCAATATGGACTGCCCTCTGGGGTCCTGAGCCCAGGATCTTGGAGGAGAATGAGAAGGGCCGGGCGAGGGCCCCCCGGCCGTGAGCAACCTGCTGTTTCGGAGGTCTGGCTGGAGCAACCAAGGAACATCAACCAACTTTTGTTTTGTAGATTTGGCCAGGCCTCTGGTCAGCAACCCAAGCATCTCTTTACAGTGGGCAATGTAGCAAGTATGGGGGATTCTCTTCTGCCTTGTCTTTTATTATTAATAAAATTTAAAAAAATAAATAAATAAATAAAATAAAATAAAATACATACCATTTTTACTTAAAGTAGATGCTTTATGCTATTGCCAAATTTCAATAATTTTATTTTGGGTGCAATAAAGCAATCAAGGAACATATATTTTGGAGTTAATGCTTTTATTCTAACAAAGCGCATTTTCTAAGGGCTAATTTATGTTAAACTTATCCCAGTCATATATTCGTAGACACAAAATGTGATTTAGCTCATGAATTTACACTTGTAAAATAAGTGAGGATTCAATTAAAAGTCAATAGGCGATGCCTAAGCATCAGTTAATATTTGCCCCAGGGCATATACCATTTCTATGTTAAGTAAGTAATCTAATAGAAGGCACTTTACTTTCATGGTTTTATTTCTTGACTAACACAATATGTGTGAAAAATCCATTCTTGGCACCATCTATTATACAATGGGGCTTGATTACTTACATATGCTTCTGATGTTTACAAAACCTGCATTGCCCTCGGTATGGAGTAGGTTAGGTTTGAGACTGCAAACAACAGAAAAAAGAAGTTGTCTCAAAATTTGAGTAGACTGGAATAAGTAACCAGAGAACAACAGAGACACTCCTTGTTTGCAGCTTTGTTAGAATGTAGTACACAACTGTTGTTCAGGGATGGGTCACCAACCAAAAATTGTAAAAAACCAAAATCTTATGGAAGCTTTGCAGAAGAGAAACTAGTACATTAGATGCATAATCCAAAGAGAAAAATATAGAAGATGACAAACATTTGGAAATCAAGAAATCTGACTTTAGCAAGTGCAGTGGTACATGCTGTAGCCCCAGCACTCTGGGAGGCTGGGGCAGGAGGATCACAAGATCACAAGTTCAAGCCCAGCCTGGGCAACTCAGCAACTCAATGAGACCCTACCTGTCTCAAAATAAAAAATAAAATAGGGCTGGAGATACAGCTCAGAGCAGAAGCCCTGGGTCTAATACCCAGTGTAACACACACACACACTCACACACACACAGAGGAAAAGAAATCTGACTTCACATATACTTATCTAATACTAAAGAGCTTTGATTCTGTTATGACGCAGACCTAAAGATCAGTGAATTTAAAAACAAGAACAACTGCATTTACAATTTTGTTTCCTTTCCCTCCTCATAGCTAACTCTCCCATTACTGAGCTTTCACTTTGTAATTATTTGCTCATCAAAGATCATTCTTAGCCCATCAAGGGAATTTGATTCACTTTTACTCTTTACTAATTTAATCGACAATGATGCTGTTATAAATATCAAATTATTCTTCATGGAATTATCTGTTTTTCAATGACTAAATGTCACCATTAAGTTTTAAATCCACTTCCTTTATAAAAATGCCTTTATGGAATGACTCACTTTTCTTTCAGTGTTTTTCAGAACTCTCGTCAGTCATGACTTTTAAAAATAGCATCCGGGTACAGATATTCTAAGTCTAAAATTATTTTATTGTGCTTTTGAGTCTAATCCATCATGCCCTTAGTGTGTTTGTTTCAAGGCTGTTATTGTTGGCCCTGAGGCTTTATTTACAAAGTAATCAATGAGGGATTAAATTCAATTTGGAGCAGATTTCTAATCACTGGGGATCATAGTAATATATTTTCTATTATGTGCATTATTTCTGTATATTTTCAGAATGCCATGATTTTGCTATTTACTTTGTAGCATTTATAACTCCTTTGGTTATCTGAGTTTCTGTTTTTCTTTTTTTAAGCTTTAAAACAAGAACAAATCACTTGCTGGGCGTGGTGGTTCATGCCTGTAATCCCAGCACCAGGGAAATTGAGGCAGCAGGATTGCCATGAGTTCAAGACCAGCCTCAACTACATAGTAAGACTCTGTCTCAAAAAACAAAAAGCAAAATAAAACAAAAATCAAATCATTTACATTTAAAGAAATACGATACATCTACTTTTAAATAAATATGTACATTATACCCTCTGGAGAGAAAAGGAATAACTCAACTAAATTCAAGGAGATGTGGCAATTTCTTTGTCTTAGATTCATTTACTTACAACAGAGAATGCTTTGTTCGTGTCTGGTGGCAAGAGAAGTCCTAAGTCCTAATGATCACTAGCCTACGGGATTCTCTCCAACAAACCAGTACTGATCTGCCTTTTTAAATGTTGTTTGCATAGCTTAGTTAAAAAAAAAAAAAAGGAAAAAGAAATATCCAGAAAGGAGCAATGAGGGAAGAAATACATTCCTGCGATGTTGAGTTCATAGTCATGAATTCTAATGATCTAACCATTACTCGGTGCACGTGCTGGCTGGCTCGAGTTGTTAGGTCCCAGAAGAGTAATAAGCGTACCCATCGCCTCTAAGAACGCTAGCTACAGCTCAACCACTTCCTCTTCCTGTTTCTACCTCTCAGTCAGTGACTTCTGTTTCACATTATCCAGAGTGGCGGGATCCAACGTCCATAAAACATCATGGTTCTTAATGAGAAGAGTTTCGAACACATTTACCTTCATAGTTAGTTTCCAGTGAGCACCCAGGTCTAAAAGCTGCTATTTAAAGGGCTCTATTTTCTTTACAGCCAGTTCTTGCCCTGGGCCTAGAACTTGTTTTCTTAAGGATGCTAAATTGAGACAGGCTCCTTCATTTACAAAAAAGAGTGGGAACAAGTCCTGCAATGTTTTTTTAATAATTCAAACTGAAAGCAAATGAATGTCTCATTTCTTTAGCCACACACACACAAAAAAAGAATGTGTGTTTCATTTTATTTATTTTTCAAGTTATTGCCAAGAAAAGACAGCTCTTTGCACAAACTGTTTGGATGGAGTTCTTAGGGGTAAAAGAAAAATGGATTAAATATTTGTTTTAAGGACAATGATATTATAGATCTAAGAACAAAGGAGCAAGGAGACTAGCAAAATTTAATCACTCAAACTTGAAAGAAATAATGCGTGTGTGTGTATAGGGTTTTTTTTTTTTTGGTAGCATTTACCTTTTGTATTTTCCTTCTTTAAACCTGGTACTCTCAAATCCAACTCTTATGTGTGTGTGTATTGTTTGAACTCAGGCTCTCAAGTATATTAAGCATACACTCAACCACTAAGCTACTCTCAGCTTCCAATTATTTTGATTCTCGCCCTTGTACAACTAGGTATTAATGCACTCCTATAACTTTCCCTCCATGTTCTGGAGTATATGGCTTCCTAGCTCTTTCTTTGTCTCCTCATTTTACCCTTTTTGCTCTTTCTTGCCATTTCTTCTGAAGAATGCTGTTTACTTGCTAAGCAATGTTTGCCAGCTATCTGCTGTATCCTAAATGTCCTAAGCACACCGTCTTTCTTCTTTCTTTCTTCTTTTTTTTTTTTAATTTTTAAAAAAAAATTTTGGCACAGTACCAGGGACTAAATCTGACCTACATCCTCAGCACTTTTTGGGGGGGGGTGCAGGGACAGAGTCTTGCTAAATTTCCCAGTGTGAGTTTGAATTTGAGAATCTCCTCCCTCAGCCTCCCAGAGTGTCAGGATTACAGATATGTGCCACCATCACACCCAACTCCAAATTCACTTCTTAGGACAGTCTCAGGCCTTTCTTTTCATCTGCTCACCATGGGCAACCCATGTACTTACTGCCTGATCACGTTAGTCTGTAATTTCTCTTGTCCTATTCAGCCCCTCCTCAAAGGATAAAGCAAGGAACTCACAACCAATGAGAATAAACAGAAAAATGAGCCAAACAAAATGCCCCATTTCCTTCTTGTGTTGTGAAGTTGTACATCTGTGTCATTTCACTTGGTTTATAGAGTTTGTGAGAGAAAGAGATTTGATTCATGACTCCGCCTTTATTGTCTGGTGATCTTGGACAATTACTTGAACAGATGCCTAAAATCCCTTCTGAAGCAAGTATAAATAAATAAAGGACTTTTCCAGGCTTAATTTCCTAATTATAGAAAAAGCATAAAGATTGAAAGCACAGACTCTAGACTTAAATATGCTTGGGTAAGAGTCCTGGACTTCCCACTGACTTGATATGTGACCTTGGTTTCCTCATCTGTGAAACAGAGCCAGTAATTATATCCATTTCATAAGATGTGAGTGAGATAATGTACAGAAAGTAAAAAGAAAAAAAAGTGCACACTTGCACATGCGTGTGTCAGTGTGTGTAGTACTGAGGACTGAACCCAGGCCTTCACCATGAGCTACATCCCTACCCTTTTTTCATTTTGAAACAGATCTTCCTAAATTGCTAAATTGCCAAGACTGTGCTGGAACTTGTGATTCTCCTGCCTCAGCCTCCCAAAGTACTGAGGTTATGTCACTCTACACAGCTCATTTAGTATTACTGCTGCATAACAATTTGGGGTTAGAGAACAACAATTATTTTATTTGCTCGTGATTTCATGCACCAGGAAACTAGAAAGTGCCCTGATGGATAATGTTCTCCTGGGATTTCTCAGGTGCCTGCAATCAGATGTTGGCCAGGTTGCTGCAGCATGGGCTCCCTCATGGCAGGAGCTGGCTTCATGAAGTGGAAGTGAGAGGGGAGCTGCCGCCTGGTTCTGAGAACCCCACACAGTCACTTCCAGTGGTCATGGGGACAGCAGTCACAAGTTCATCCAGATTCAAAGAGGGGAGGGACACAGGGACTTGCTTAAAGAGCAAAGTGTCGAAGAGTTGTCGGGCACGTCTTGAAATCCCCATAGCTGTCTTAGTTACTTTTCGCTCGTTGCCAAGACAAAATACTTGACGCCCAAAATTAGGGTAGGAAAGGTTTATTTCTTACAGTTTCTTGGGAGTTTCAGTCCACATTTAGTTGGCTCCAAAGCAGTGTGGCATGGCGGGGCTGTCATTTATGGTGGCCACAAGCCGCAAGTGCCTTGGCAAGAGAGGGCGGAAGTGCAGAAGCGGAAGACCCGCCTCATTTACACTGTATGTCAGCTCCACTCCTGGGCGGGTGGAGCATCACATTGTCAATCCCCGTGCCAGACAACAAACCAATAACAAGGCTCAGCACCAGACTCAGCTCCATCAAAAGTATATGAGGACTTGGGGGTACATAGTGTATCACCCAATACAATAGCGAAGTTGATAATTTTTGGTGTAGTCAGTATATGCTTTACAAGAGTTTTCATTTGGCTTTAGATGTAACTGTCTACAGATTACATTTTAAAACATTTTTAGTTGTTGGTGGTGGATTTTGATTTTTGCTTTTTGTTTTGAGACAGGTTATCACTATGTCCCCCAGGTTGACCTCAAACTCCTGGCAATCCCCTCCTGCCTCAGCCTCCCAAGTGCTGGGATTACAGGTGTGCAGCACCACACCCGGCCAAACAAAGGCTAAGGGATGGTTAGATGTCACAAAGTAGGCAGCTATCCCTTCAGCGCATGCCCATTGTCAGACCTGAGGGCCTCATCCCTCCTTGTCCAGGAAGTGCTAACCTTCTTTCCTTCCATGCCACCCATTTGTGACATGAAACATCTGCATATTCCAGGGAGATTGGAGAGATGGAGGTGAGAAAGATGCTATAGAAAAGTGAGACCCTCAACTATCATGGTGGGAAACTGATGGATTGTAGTTGAGATCAACCAATGAGCTTCTTTTAAAAATGATGACAAATGTCAGAAGGGACAGCTAAGAACTGAGGTAACTGCCTCTGAGAAGTAGAAATGGGAGGTGTACAGGGGTCAGACAAGAGGCTGATTTTTTTTTAAACAGGAATCTTCAAGCATGTTACATTTTAATGATAATATATATATGTGTATTACATGTATAAAAATATAAATTGACCAAAAATATGGCAATATATTGTCCATGCAATGAGAATATATAGAGAGAGGAGGAGCTATAAAGATTACAATTTTTTTATTATTTTTTTAAAAAACTTTATTGAAAATAGAAATTCAAAGTCTTTGCTTCTAGGACTACCAACCGATCACCTATAGATACACTCAAAATGTCCACCTCCCCGATGAAATGCTATAGCTTTCCCCCATTACTGAGCCTTGTCCCATTGGTACTATCCAGAAGCTATGTGGAAGCATATGGAGTACATGTTATAAAGATTACAATTAATGGCAAAATACATAATGGTGTGTACTGGTCATATAGCACTCTGGGAGGTTAAGGTGATGGAGACCACTATAAAGTGGCTCTGAGCAGGATTTTATTTTATTTTATTTTTTAATTTATTTTATTTTTTTATTTTTTATTTTTTGCGGCACCAAGGATTGAACTCACAACCTCACACCTGCCTGACAGGCGTGTAAGCTGCTGAGCCAAACTCCTAGCCCTGGTTTTTTGAGGCAGGGTCGCACTGTGTAGCTCAGGCTGGCCTTGCACTTGCGTTGTAGCCCAAGCCGGCCTCGAACTCACAACGCTTCTCCTACCTCAGCCTCCCGAGTGCTGGGATTAAAGGTGTGCACCACCACACCCAGCTTGAGCAGGATTTTAAATTAACCAATTGGCTTTCTATGTTTACTTGTGAGTCCTAGACCCCCTGTCTGGAGACAGGCAGCAGACTCATAGTAAGTGAACCTCTATGGCTCACTGGTCCCAGCTGAGGCCTGTAGCAGACGGAGATGCGGTGAGGCCTCAAAGGACAGGACAAGGTCATATCTGACTCCCACCCCACTTAACTAAATAATAGCTGCAGGGGTCTCACTCCTGTGCTGAAGGCCAACCTGAGACTTTCTCCAAAAATACATCTCCTAAGTTAACATAGTTTGCAACTTGGAGAAGTCCTCGAACCACTCCCAAGTTCCT
>RJWM01042953.1:0-14061 GCA_004363535.1 Dasyprocta punctata
GAAACCTTCCCCCCATGACCACATGAGAGACAACCAGATACAAACCATAACACTTTCTGTTATTATGATCATTCAACACTACTATAAGCTAGCCAAAAGGAAGCAGGACTGGACATATTGCTCGCTAATAAGGGTGGGTGAGAAGGATGATCAGAAGCTCAAGTAACATAGTGTCAGAGAGAGAGAGGAGAGGGAGAGAGAGAAAGAGAGAGAGAGAGAGAGAGAGAGAGGGAGAGAGAGATATGAGTCATCTACATTTTGGAGAACAAAAGGATATTTTGTCTTTTTTTTCTTTTAATTTTTAATGTTATGGCCACTAGGGATTCGAGTCTAAATTCTGTTAAGCCAACTGAGGCAGACAGGTCCTGTAAAAGCAAAGAGATTAGTCATGATTCCAGGAAGAACAACAATCAGGCTATGTGTTCAGACAGGATAAAGGCTAAGACATGTCAAATGCCTTCTATTTACAAATCCAAACTGATTTTAAAACTGGAGCCTTGTAAAGGTATCTGGAGAAACAAAAGACCTAGCGTTACTAACAGTCATTCTCAAAATATGTCAATTGTTCTTCCTAACCCTTTACATAATTCTTGGCCCATGATAGGTATTTACTCAGCAACATCTACATTTTTATTAAATCCTACATATTTATTCTTAAATGCCTGGAAGCCTATGTATGACCAAGATGAGTCAAAGTATAACTACAAATTAAAAATGCTTATAAATATATTCTCTATCATGTTAAAGCTGTTTTGGTATACTAAAAATATTTATTTGGGTTTTATGCATAGTTGCTGATGCAAAGCACCTAACCCTTGGAATTTCCTGAGAGTAGGGGCATCTTTTGCCATTTATAATGAGGTTCTTGGGAGCATACCTGAGTCTATGTTAATAAGATGATTCAAGTGGGGGCCCTAGACAGCCTTGGAAAGAGGACCTATGACATCTTTCCTACACCAAGAAAGGGATAGGGGCTAGATATTGGATTATGAAAACTCTTGAACAAAGATTTAGAAGGCCCTAACAATACATACAGATGCTCAAAGGGTTCTTTGGAATCATATTCGTCCTTATTTGTGCCTTTTATAATAAATCAGTAAACATATACACACAGAGTCCCTGAATTACAATATTTTTCTTACAATTGCTTCTGCTTTAGATTTTTGCAAAAGCAATACATATTCAGTAGAAATCATGGATAACATTTTGACATTTAGTCTTTTCCCAGAGGAGTGGTACTCCTTTTTGATGCTGGGGAATGACAAAGACCTTCTTCTCCAGACAGTCATGCAATATGAAGGCATCCCCACCCCTAGTCAACACATCATGCTGTTCCTCACTGATAACATGCATTGTAAGTCTCAGTTTCCATGTCTGTAAATGGATAGGTAGAAATGTGCTCCCTCAAAATCTATGTATTGAAATCCTAACACCTACTACTTCAGAATGTGACTCAACTTGGAGTTTGTCTCATTGCAGATTTAAGTGGCTATGTTAAAATGAGGACATGATGGAGCAATGTGAGTGCCTGATCAAATATGACTGGAGATGGCTGGAGTCCTTGTGAAAGAGGGAGTTTGGATACAGAATATATATAATTTCTGCCTCCATCTTTATCTGGATATATATCCAGATAAAGATGGAGGCAGAAATTAAGCTGATGGTTCTATATGCCAAGGAATGCCAGAGATTGCAAGTAAAACAGCAGATGTCAAGGGAGAAACCTGAAACAGATTTCTGTCTCAGCTCTCAGAAGAAAGTAAAGTTGCTCACACCTTGGTCTTAAAGTGTCAGCCTCTCAAACTGTGAGCAAATAATTTTATGTTGTTAAAGTCACACTGTTATTGGTTCTTCCTTACAGTTGTCCTAGAAAACAATGCAGATACTGATATCCAGTTCACAGGCTTGATTGTTTTGTAAGGTTTAAAAGAGATAACTATGAAAATAAAGCATTTAGTGTGAAGTATCAATAGAAACATCATTAATAAATAAATACATGAACTAATACATAAAAGATATTTGTTTTGTCTGCAAAATTGTTGGTGAAACAGAGTTCCTGGCTTCAAGGAGAGACATGGCAACTATTGTAAAGGTTAGAGAGTATCCATAGAGCCTAAGAGCATTTGATATGTGTATATCTGTGATGCCATAAACTGTCTCTACTCCAAAATCAATGCTTATGATGTTGTCTTTTGTTGCTTTTGTATTTTAAGTATATCATGCAAAGAAAGGTAGCTTTGATTCAGGGAGAGAGAGAGACTGAGCTCTATTATCTAACTTGCATTTATCATTTCCATCCAACTTGTCTGCTTTACCTGAGGAATCCTGGACAAGACATTCACAGTTGGCAGGGAAATAAAGCATTTACAAAGAGCATTGTATCTCTGCAAATGTGGTCCTTTAAAAGACTTCTATCTTGAGAGTGAGTACCAGTCACTTTCTAAATGCAAAGTGTTTGAAGAAAGCAATGAATGTTGAAACCTAATAACAATCAAAGAGCACACTTGGCACATAAAATTGTCAATGATTCTAATTGATGCCTAATGTTGATGAGAGTAGGAAAACTCAGCCTGCTAAGTGTTCCAGTTCAATCAACTTTTCAACAGTACCAACAGGAAATATGAGTCAAAACAACAAGAGTAAGCCTCAGCAACTCCATTTCTAAGAGTTGATTCTAAAGAAATATTATTTTATTAATGCATAATAGCTATGCAGAATATTTCTATATATTTTCATTTGCCCAGATTAGGTATTTTTATTATATGCATCTATCTATTATTTTCTCCTAGCTCCTCATTCTGCTCCATGAGATTCTCTTTCCTCTTGTCTAAGAGGCTGCCTTCTATATTCATTACTTTTTTTCTAAATTGCACATATGTATCAGGTAATATGCTATGTACCCCCAAGTCCTCATATAATATTGATGGGGCTGAGTTATTGGTTTGTTATTGGTTTGTTGTCTGGCAGTGTGAGTGCTGTGCCCACCCAGGGGTGGAGCCAACGTACAATGTAAGGGAAGGTGGGTCTTCCTCTTGTGCTTCCGCTTTCGCCTCTCTCTTGCTCACCAACGTGCCTTGCTGCTCACGGCTGCCATGAAAGGCAGCCCTGACCCACCATGCTGACTTGGAGCCAACTAATGGACTGAAACTCCCAAGAAACTGTAACAATAAACCTTTCCTTCCCTAATTTTGGGCGTCAGGTATTTTGTCTCGGCAATGAGTGAAAAGTAACTAAGACAACATATAAGAAAAATCATATAGTACTTATCTTTCCAAATCTGATTCATTTCATGTAATATGATGATGTACATTTTCATTTATTTTCCTGTTAATGGCATGACATTATTTTTCACATAGTGTATAATATTCTATTGTAAATATGTACCACATTTTCTTTATCTGTTTGTCCACTGAGGGTTATTTAGAATGATTCTATAAATTGACTATTGAACCATAGTAAAGATAGGTATGCAGATATCTCTATAGTATGCTGACTTTAATACCTTCAGTGTATATAGAGTGGTATAACTGGATCATATGGCAGTCCTAATTTTAGATTTTTGAGAAACCTCCATACCAATTTCCATATTGAATGTACTAATTTCTGTTCCTACCAACAGGGTCTAAGGGTTTATTTTCCATGCATTCTCATCAGCATTTATCATTTTTTAAATATTTTTAATGATAGACATTTTTCCTGGGGTGAGACAGACTTTTAAAGTGGTTTTTATTTGCATTTTCATGTGATTAATTATGCTGACCACTTTATATGATTACTGTCCATTTGTACTTCATTATTTGAGAAGTGTCTGTTTGGTTCATTTGTTCATTTTTTATTGGATTATGTTTTAGTCTTGTATTATGCTTTTTGAGTTCTTTGCATATTAATCTTCTATCCCAGCAGTAGCTGGAACATGTTTTATCTCATTCTGTAAGAAGACTTTTCTCTCTTTTGATTGTTTCCTTCATAGAGTAGGAACTTCTTCATTTGTTACAATCTCATTTGTTGATTCTTACCACTATTTCCTGAGCTATTGGAGTCCTCTTCAGGAAGTTATTATCTGTGCCTAAATCTTGAGCTGCTTTCTATATGTTTTCTTCAACAGTTTCAGAGTTTCATGTGTAATATGTGGTAATGTGATGCAAGATGAATTGTTCTTTATACAGAGTGAGAAATCAAGATGTAGTTTTAATCTCCTATATACGGATATTAAGCTTTCCCAGCACCATTCACTAAAGAGGCTGTCTTTTCTTTAACATGTGTTATTAGCACCTTTGTCAATAACCTGGTGGCTCGATTTATGCAGGTGGTTCTATTCCACACACCCACATATCAATTTTTATGCCAGTATCAGGTCGGTTTTGTTAATATAGTTTTGTGATATATTTTAAAATCTGGTATTTTGATACCTCCAGCATAGCTTTATTTGCTCAGGACTGCTTGACTGTCTGGGAACCTTGGACTTCCATATGTATTTTAGGATTTTTCTTCCAGTTCTGTGAAAAATTTCATTGGTATTTTGATGGGGCTTGCATTGATCATGCAGATTGGTAATATGGTCATTGAAATGTATTGATCCTGCAAATCAATAAACATAGGGAGTATTTCAATTTTTAGTGTCTTTGATTTCTTTATTCAGTGTATTATAATTTTATTACATAATTATTTCACCACCTTGATAGGTATATTCCCAGATACTTTATTTTATTCTTTTGGAGCTGTTACGAACAGACTTGTTTTCTTGGTTTTATTTTCAGCAGGTTTGTTACTGGTGTGTAGAAAAGCTACTGATTTTTACATGTTGCTTTTTTTGTATATTAATCCTAAGAGCCTTTTTATTGGTATCTTCAGGTACTTGTAAGTACAGAATCTTATCAATAGCAAACACTAATAATTTGACTTTCACCTTTCCTATCTGTAACCCTTTTATTTATTTTTTATTTTTTGCCTATGAGTTCAGGAGGAAAAATTGAACGTAAACAAAAATATGGTTTAACGATGCTCATCACAGTGTCATTTATAAAAATAAAATTGAAATAAATTTAAATGATTGCAAATAGATATTACATTATTTAACCAAGTTGTTTGTTAGATTTACTAAACCCCTACAATATGTACACAGATATTAAAATCCATATCACCAAGAGATAATGAATTTAAAGGTAATATGCTTTTTTCTTAGCTGTATCATTCTTAGCCAACTTTAGATAAATTACATTTTATTATATAATATTTAGTACCAGGATATGGTGCAGCTTTGTATGTCTCTAAATGAAATTAACCCCATTCCAAAATCTGCCTGCATGCAGAGTGCTAAATTCAAATTAGCAAGTGGTATCCACAGGATACCCCAGTCTCATGCATTACCATGGTTTGCAGAGGTGTTAGTTCATTGCACCAAGATATTTACTGTCCAAATGTATCTCTTTTTTTCCAAAGTTTGTGATTTCAAGCACCAAATGGGAGGTATTTTGCTGCAGTTCTTAAAACCATAACTCCATTTGAATTCCCTCTTGCCCTTCCATACCACTGTCTCAGAGATCTGGACACATCCCTCAGTTCAATGGAAACAAGATTCAAATCTTTAGTATTACAGCCCCAAATCTCCTTTTCACCCTCAGGGCTTCTTATTTGGTCCTCCTAGAGTAGGAGCTTGTGCACATTATCATGTCCAAGCACTAACCTCCATGACTTTTCATGTTAAGAATGTTCAATATAGTCTTCCATACTGAATCTGAATTCTTAAAGCTACAAAACAAACTACCAGTTTGTTGGAAGTGATGAAATGAGAAAAGGTGATAGGGATAAATTTGTATCTGAAGAGATATTATGCTTCATTTTGCTTCTTTGGGTATGGAAAATAAATGCTGCAATAGTTATTTCCCTAATAACTTTCTCTTTAAACAGCTTGTTATATTCTCGATCTCAACAACCAGATGATCTTGCTTGCAATCCTGCTCATCTTTTCTGTTCACCAGTACCTAAAGCAATGTACTTTTGTCTTTCTGATTTGGTTTCATTATCTATAATGCAAAGATTCAAAATATCAACTAATAATATCTACTTCTTTACTAGCTACCTTAGGTTGAGAGTTAGCCATACACAACAGAGAGATATAGAGGATAGTATGTGGAAATCTTGCTGGGAGACTTGTCTTGAGACTGACATCCGTGGAGGGAAAAAGATGTGTTTGTCTGTGTGTGTGTGTGTGTGTGTGTGTGTGTGTGTGTGTGTTTTGTTTTGTTTTGTTCTGTTTTGATTTTTCTTTCTTTTCTTTTTTGAGGAGAAGGAGAAGTTGTGTTGAATTGTAGCAACAGGAAAATCACCCCTGTGAGGATGCTGGCCATGAGACTGATATTCTGTGTGGTCTCAGTATAAGGCACTGAGCAGGCTATTAATCCCCATGTAGGTGAGTTATGGGGTACAAATTGGCTTTGGGAGGGACCAAGAATTTAGGAGAAATTTCTTTATAACTGATGTAGTTATTAGTGAGGGCTGCAACTGAGCTTTGTTTGCAAAACAACCTTTCCAGCATTTGGGAAATACATCCTTCCATTGTAAAGGGGAGCTCTGGAAGGCACAACACTGTATCTACAACAGTAACTAAATAATACATGTTTGCAAAGGGAAATAATACCCAGGACCCATCACACGTTAAGAGCTCCATAAACAGCACATATGTGGTCATGGTTTATTAACATGTTTGAACTTAAATGCACTAAAATATCAACAGAATTTAACTGAGATGGCTCATTACTGTTTTCTCTATTTTTTTGTGCTGTAAATGTCAGTTGTCTATTGCTTTATCTAATTTCCAAACAATTACCTGGTACAGGTATTGACAGATGTTGTATTTGCTAGATTGTCCTATGAAAAAAGAGCGGAATTTGCCACCCTACTCAGATTTCTTCCTACCACTTTGTTACACTTGACCCATGTACCCAAACATAACTTCTACACATCTTATACAATTCGGTTCTTTAGAACTGCCTCATATAAGGTATGGTGGTGCACAAACGTAAACCTAGCACCGGTGAGTCCGAAGTACGATAATTATGAGTTTGAGGCCAGCTTGGAATACATATGTATCAGGAGTCTATCTCCAAAAGAGTTTACTAAATGTCTATTGGATTAACGAGGAAATAAACATAAAAGTATGGGACCATCTCATGCAATTTTTGCATATATTCCTTTCTAAATTATTTTGGGAATTTATGTATTTATTTTTCATTTATTCTTACATTTATTCAACAATCATCTATGAAATTCATACTCTGAACCAAATATTTTTCCATGGGCACAGCTACTACTCATGGTAGTATCTTCAGTTTAATATGATGAGAGTTCCAGACACTTTTGGGATAGAAAAATAAATTTTAAATTATCTATAGGATAAAGCAGAGAGTTTGTTAAGTAAAGATGGTTAAAGGATCAGTAGAATTACCCAACATGGACAGAAGTACAAGATTTTTGACCCAAGAATCTTCATTTAAGGGTGAAGGATACCTGGCAGAGCAAAACATTCAACTAATGGCTGGAAATGACATTAAAAGGTTTGGGCTGGGGCCCTTAGGGGCCCATCCCCACTGACTGGAAGATATTCCCCTGCACTCCACCTCTTGAAGGTCCCACCATGTCCCAAAATCACAAGGCTAGGTACCAAGTATTTAAAAATATTGGCCTCTAGGAGACACTCCAGATCCAAATAGTAGGGAACAGTAAAATCTTTATGGGAGAAGGTGATACCATAGTTGGCTTTAGTGTACTGATAGAGAGGAGAGGATATTTCAGACAAAGCTAATAACATGAACCAAAATGGCAAAAAATACACAATTTACAAAAAGTAACAGGGCAGTGATGAGAAAAAATATGTGAACAGCCATATAACCTTTACAGTGCAAAATATCACATTGGTTTCTGTTATCTACAGACTCCACCTTGTTTGTGCAAGAATATTTTAATATCTCTTTTCTTGGGAAACATGGAGAAAATCATGTCTCATTTTTCTGATTCACATCCCAGTGAGCCTCTTTCTGTTTCATGTCAATGATCCTTCCTAACCCTCCTGATCTCTTCGGATTACAGTGTTGGCTTTCTTAAACATTAAATAACTAGAGAAGAACCACTGGTTGAGGTTGAATGATTATCAGGATCAATAGCTTTGACTGACTCTGGGTAGATGCAGTGCACTTTCGACATTGAAAGGTCAGAATCTGTCAACTAATAGGAAATTCTCTAGGCTCAAATAATTCATATCAGGATAGCATAAAATGTTGATTACACAACTGAGGGGCCAGCCATTTTGAAACAACCTCAATCCCATAATGTTTGAAATAACCACTAGATGGCACTGATATTTCAAAGTGGATTATCTTGGGAAGGAATGGAAGTAGGCAATAGGCCCATCTCCATCCCCCATCTTATCAATGTATACACAATGCATGCAGACTGGACTCAGGTATCTGTTCTTCACCTGACATCCCATTAGTTTTCTTATACAAAAAGTGAAGAGAATAACTACACTTGCGTGGTTATCTTGTGAGGATCAGATTCACTAATGGATAGTAAACTGTTTTCTACTCTAAAGCACTGAACAAATATTAATTTGTCTAATTGTTGCCAATAAATGTAAATCAAGTAAGTATAAAGTTTAGAAATGAAGAGAATAGTGATACTCATCCCAACAGTTAAGTTCTATGTCAGTTATGAAAGAGACCATTGACAAATAGAAATATTGAAAAACTTCCTCAATGTCTGTCTCAAAAGCCCAATTAACACACACACACACACACACACACACACACAAAGATACCTAAAAGATCTTATTTAAGTATCATATTATATGCATTTATCTTTAAATGATCTCAATTCATAGGTACAACTTTGTTCTCTGCAAACATCAGAAGAAAATCCAAATGAAAAATCCCTTACATATTTCTAGCAAAATATGTTGAAAATATTGTTTATTGTATTATCTAGTAACCTATTATGTAACTTCTCATGAGATAAGTTTCCACTGTAATTTATATAAGGCAAATTATAAAGTTTTTTTTCTGCTACATTTTACTAGATTGTGGGAGATTATATAATGTTTCATATATCCCCTTGACTACCAAGAGTCTCAGAGTTATGGTAATATTAACCCTCAAGGTAGCACATACTGATGCTTCATCTTTTTCATGACTTGAGTCTATTTCTTTCCCAGAAACCATAACATATGTTTGACACTTTTTGTGGCCTACCACAAATCATTTTGAATGAAATACAGTATTAATAAATATAGCGTGATGAAATAGTTAACATGTGTTCAAATAGCTTTGATTTGTCAGTCGAGTTAAAATCACTATGGGTTCATTCAACAATTATTTACTATTTGCATAGTACCCCACAAAGTATTGAAAGCAAAAGATATTCACAGCCTTCAGAAACTAAAGTCATTATTAAGGTAAAATGGGCCGTTTATTGGTAAATCACTTTACATGGTATTATCTAATTCAATATACAGTTCATTTCATCACAATTTAGTGTTGGGAAAGGTTGCAGTAGTGGACCCAGAGGCTGTTAAGATGATTTCAGGTCAGGAAAATTTAGATAAGCAACAAGGCAAAAGAATGTTGAAAAGATAGCTAGGAATCTACTTGATAGCTAGGGAATGTCTATTAATCTGACTTTACAAAGGGTCTAGGCTGTAGTACTGTACTAGCTTTAAAATTTAGAAACTGAAGACTTGAATATAAATCTGAAGAATTACTGCTTGTACACATGTAACTGTTGTGTAAAAATCTGGATATATTGAGCAGCTCCTGGTGATAGATAACTCACTACATTCAGCAACTACCTACTGAACTAATTGCTGACTTGGAAATACTCTCTGTCTGCTCCTTGGATTCCCCAAATAATTGAAAGCACAGATAATCATGTAAGATCAGATCTCTGCTGCCATAACCCAGGTGAATGTGGGGAAGCTCCTCCCATCGTCATCTCCACACTTCAGTGACCCAGGTGAACAGTGTGAACCCCTCTTGTCACCAGTGCCACCTCTGCAACTCAGATGAACCATGGCAGAAGGCCCAGAGGAAAACCCTTTAGAGAAAAACCCTTCCTTTCACTGCTGCCACAACTTCAGTGAACTGCTGTGGAAGACCCAGAGACCAGATGGAACACCAGTGACACAGCATGGTCCCAACTAGGGTGCACAGGATGAACAGGGGGGACTAGTGTATGAAAAGTCTAAAGCACTGATAACAGTATGAGCCAATATGTGGTAAGTTAGGTGAACCAGTTTTGTTCTTAGGGGCAAAGACCCACAAAATAGGAGCAGGCAGGTGGGGCTGTACCTGTTCTCTCTTTTTTGTTGTTGTAGTTTTTTTTTTCTTTTTCTTTTTATCTTCATTTTTCTTTTTATTTTCTGATTTCTTTTTTCTCTCTTTGCTAAATGACTGGGGAGATCTCCAGTCATGGAAAATAAATCCTATCCCCAAAATGCAGAGGCCAAGTTCAGATAATCCCTTGCACACTCCCTTATTCTTTCCATTCTGTCCTCTCCTGTAGTTTCCCAAAGTTTGCATGATCATCCTTTATCCGCCATCCTTGCTTTCTATTCAGTTCCCTTTGTTTTATCCACTGTCTTTCTTAAATCTCCCCACCACAGAGTAAAACCACCCCACCAAGGGGAAACATTTTGAATACAAGCTCCTAATTTATAATTGACTCTGTATTATAGTTGTAGCTTTTGCTTCTATGGTTTAAGGTACAAAATTAATAACTAACACAGGATGTTGGTTTCTAATCTGTGCTGATGCTATTGATAGTGCTAATTATACTACTGTAGCTAGGATGTCATATCTATTGTAATCAGTTGTTCTCCATTCTGTAACAATACTGGGAAGCCCTGGGGTAATAACTTCACCACAGCCCAGCAACAAGGAACTAGGGATTGATCCAAACTGATACCAACATCTTACACTTCATTAACTGGGAACATAGGATCTTGGAACAGACACAAGCTAAGAACATTCTACACACAGGAACCATCCTTGAGGAAGACTTTTCATAGTGAAAACTTGATACTAGTTATATAACTACCACTACAGAAACTTATAAGGATCAACATAGAAAACAAAATAAAAATTTTTGAATTAGAAAATGACAAGACACAGAAGCAAGATGCAGTCTTAGACCTCCAGCCCACCCAGAACAAGTAAAGGAGACAATGAAATGGAGGAAAGTGGAAGGCACACATCTGAAATTTCTGAAATAATAGCTATCAAAGTAAAGAAACAAATCCATGAGATTATAGAGGAAATGAGATCATACGTAACCTACCAGGTTAAAAAAAAAATAAAGAAATGTCAACATCAATAAAGGAGTTGCTCAAAAAACTTGAGTAGAGATAGACAAAATAAAGATGATATAGGAAATGGATGGAAACTATGAACCATCAACATAGGAAAGAAGTACAGTACATGAAATGGATTCAAACACATATCCAGGAAATTAGAAATTCCACTAAAAGTTGGTAAAATAGCTTGAACAAAACCAAAAATAGACTTTAAGACCTCAAACACAGTATTGCAGCTAGCAATCACAAAAGGAAAAAATCTCTTAAAAATAAAACGGGATCAAGAAATAACAAATCAACAGCTGCAAGATTATACAAAGAAAAACAATAGAAGACTTATAGGTATCAATGAAAAAGCAAGAGTCAACAGAAATGACACAAAAACTATTTGTAGAATAGCAGAAAATTTCTCAAGCATGGGAACAGAATCTGACATGCAGATAAGTGAGGCATACAGAATTCCAAACAGTCATAACCAAAATAAATCTTCACTCAGACATATAATAATCAAGGTCTCAGAAATTTAGCACAGGAACAGAATATAAAAAGCTGTTAGAGAAAAGAAACAGATCACCTATAAAGGAAAGTCCATCAGAATCATGGGAGACTTCTCAACACAAATCCTCAAGTCAAGAAGAAATAGGAGTGAAGCCCTGAAAGAAAACAATTCTCAACCCACATTAATGTAACTTGCAAAACTATCTTTCAAAATTAATGGAGAAATAAGACGTTTCCATGACAAAGAATAACTGAAGAAATTCATGACCACCATGCAACCCTAGAAAGAACACTGAAAGATACTGTAAACAAACAAACAAAAAAAAATGACAACAGTTTGAAGAAAAACAGGAGAAAGAAACGACTAGGCAGGGCAAGCAATTAAATGAAAGAAAAAGAAGGGAACCAACAGTGGGGAAATAATATGACAAAGATAAGTAAATACATGTCAATTATAACTATCAGTGTAAATGGCCTCAATTCAGCAATCAAAAGAATTAGATTGTCAGAATGGATCAAGAAACAAGATACAATGATATGCTCAAAAAGAAACTCGTAGACTGAAAGTCAAAGGATCGAAAACAACACTTCATGCAACAGGAAACCAGTAAAAATCAAGGGTAGCTATTCTGTTTGCAGACAGTGTGACATGAAACCAAGAATAATCAAAAGGACTATAGAAGGTCACTTCATACTTGTTAGAGGAAAAATTCAAGATAAAGAGATAACAATCATAAATATACATAAACCAAATATGGGAGTACCCAACTATGTAAGACAAATATTAATAGACATGTAAATCAAAAAAGCAATAACACAGTCACAAAAGGAGACCTTAATACCACATTGCTGAAGAGATAGATCAACTAGTCAAAAAATTAGCAAAGAAATAACAGAACTGAACCAAACCTGTGAACCACTGGACTTAGTACATGTTTGCAGAGTGTTCCATGCAATAACATCAGAATACACATCTTTCTTAGCTGCAGATGGAATATTCTCTAAAGCAGACCATATGCTAGCCAGTAGAGCATGCTTAAGTAAATGCAAAAGAACTGAAATTATTCCATACATATTATCTGAATATACTGCAGTGGAATTGGAAATTAATGAAAAAAGAAACTACAAAAACTCCATAAGCAAATGAAAATTAAATAGTACCCTCCTGAACAACAAATGGGTCACAGATGAAATTAAAAAATAAACTAAACAATATCTACAATTGAATAAAAATACAGGTACAACTTAACAGAACCTATGGGATACAATGAAAACAGTCCTAAGAGGGAGATTTATAGTGATGAAATGTCATATGGGGAAAGCAGAACAAGCACAGATAAACAACCTAATGCTGCACCTCAGCCTTCTAGCAAAAGAAGAACAAGTCAAGCCAAAGCCCAAAGAAGGGAGGAAATTTTAAAGATCAGTGTAGAAATTAATGCAATTGAGACTAAGAAAACAATACAAAGAATTAATGGATTAAAGAGTTGGTTCTTTGAAAGAATTAATAAAATTGATAAACCCCTAGCCAACCTTATCAAGAAAAGAAAAAACTCAAATTCATGCAATGAGTAATTAAAAGAGTAAAATCACTACAGATCCTGTAGAAATTGAGAAGATCATCAATGTCTACTTCAAAAATCTTAACTTGCATTTCAAGGAAAGCAGAAGAAATGGATAGATTCCTAGAAACATATTAATTACCAAAGCTGAATCAGGAAGATACAAAAATTTTGAATAACCCAATATTAGTCAATTAAATGGAAAACGTAATTGAAAATTTACCAACAAAGAAATCCAGGTCCTAATAGATTCATAGTTGAATTCTACAACCTGTTTAGAGAAGATTTAATGCCAATATTCCTCAAACTCTTTAATGAAACTGAAAGGGATGAAATCCTCCCTAACTCATTCCTGGAGGCAAGTATTACCCTGATACCACAATTAGAGAAAGACTTAAAGAAAAAAGAGAGCCACAGGCCAATCTCCCTAATGAATATAGTTGTGAAAATCCTCAATACTGGGCCTGGGATTTAGCTCAGCAGCATAAGCTCCTGCCTGGCAAGTGTGAGGTTGTGAGTTTGATCCTCAGTACCAAAAAAAAAAAAAAAAAAAAAAAAAAAAAAAAAAAAAAAAAAAAAAAAAAAAAAAAAAAAAAAAAAAAAAAAAAAAAAAAAAAAAAAAAAAAAAAAAAAAAAAAAAAAAAAAAAAAAAAAAAAAAA
>RJWM01042954.1:0-14058 GCA_004363535.1 Dasyprocta punctata
TAGCTATTTTCTTTATATTTTTCTGCAGTTTCCAAGACAAAAAAAGCACTACTGTTACAATTGGGACAAAATCCAATAGATGCTGAAGTATCTTTAACACAATAGTCTTTAATTTATTTATGTTTTATTAATAAGCAGTAAAAAACTTACTTTCCCTTGTGCTTCTTTCAGCTGTTTTTCTGCAGTTGCCTGCTTGACATTTGCTTCTCTCACCATCTTATGAGCTTCCTGAAAAAGTTAATATCCCATATTTTGGAAACAAAACATTTACCATTTGTTTTCAAAAATCTTACACCACATCTATGACCAAAGCAATACTGTACTGCAAAAATTTAGCCTGAAACTAAGAATTCAACTAAGAAATGACAGTTGACATTAGGGACAAACTACCAAGAATCAAGAATAGGTATCCTCTAGTTAGTATCTATGACCGCTGAGGCAATCAACTGTTTAATCATTCTGATAGATATTCGTGCAAAGACTGTAAAAGTGATGAAAGAAAACAGACAATAGCCCACATGTCAAAGCTAACTCCTTTGCATGTTCATATTATTAGTCATGGCAAAGATACACCGGAGGACAAATAAAAAATACGAACACATTAATAATGTAGTTTACAGGAATTATAGGGAAGTCTCAGAGCTTCCAAGAAAAATATTCACAAAATATTAAAAATTGGTATGAAAAGGCAAATCAGAGTTTACCCTTTAATAAAGTCTTAATTTTTAATACTACAGATATGAAATGCTAGGTATTTAATTACTTTTTATTCATACAGTATCTACTCATCAAATATGCATTCATGACATTTTTTTGTGAGTACCATTCCAGGTGCTGACAATGCACTCAGAAGAGAAAAGGAAGCTCTTAAAAAAAAAAAAACTTTTCTCACATTCTAATAACCAAATAAACACCAAGGGTAAGAATTATGGCTTTAGGAAAAATAAGTAAATCTTGTATTTTAGAAGATTACACTGTTGTATGGAATGATTTCTACAAGCGATTAAGGATGGATTGGAACAGCATGGAATTACATAGTTCCCTGGGATGTATGAACTTATATTTAGAACTTCAATTTATATTTAATGTGGAGGGCAGAGAGGAGGGAGGTCAAAGATATTTTAATAGTTAGACAACTGTAGCATCGCAACGCTAAGTTGGGTCCCAAATGGAAAGAGGGAGCCAGGTTGAGGCAGGAGTAATATGTAAAAAGATAATGTACAGAACTCTGCAAATCAACAAAACCATCAAAGGTAGTTTTTTTGTTTGCTTTTGGTTTTGGCACTGGGAATTGAACTCAAGACCTCATGTTTGCCAGGCAGGTGCTGTGCTGCTGAGCTATATCCCTGGCCCAGATTTTCTTTAAGGTTTGAAAATTAATATACCGTTCTCTCCTTCCAACATTGAAAATGATGTAAGTATAATCTATACCAGGAGTCAGCAAACTTTTTCTGTAAAGGATAAAATAGTAAATACTTTTGGACTTGAAGGTCAAATAGTTTCTGTTTCAACTATCCAACTTTGATTTTGCAAATATAAAAGCAGCTATAGGCAAAACATAAACAAATGAATGTGCCTTTCTCAATAAACTTTATGAACACTGAAAAAGCTGCATTCCATACTATTTTCCCATATACTCATCGTCTCCCAGAGTTGTGTTCCTGTTGTTTTGTATTTTGGGTAGTAATGGGAAAACTTAAGATCCACCTTCTCAGGAAATTTCAAGCATACAACACAGTAACCAGACTGTACCTTAGACCTTCAAAATTTATTCATTCTGCATAACTGAAATTTTGTTTCATTTGACCAAAATTTCTCATTCTTCCCCCCATCAACCCCTGATGAACACCAAACTACTCTGTGCTACAACTAATTTAGATTTCACACATACATGAGACCATGCAGCATTTTTCGGTATGTGGCTTGTTTCCCTTATCATAATGTCCCCTAGGTTCATCCATGTTGTCTCAAATGGCAGGATTTCCTTTTTAAAGCTGAATAACATTTTGATTTTATACACAACGGATTTTCTTCATCCACTGATGGATATTGTTTTCATAGCCTGGATAACAAGAATATTGTTGCAAAGAACATAGAGTACAGATACTAAGATAGTAATTTTCTCTTCTTTAGACATATACTCAGAAGTGGTGCGATTGTTGATACTTCTATTTTTAATTTTGTGAGGAACCCCCATACTGTATTCCATAATGGTGGTACCAATTTATATTTCCACCAACAGTGAACAAGGGTTATTTTCACGTCCTTGCCAATAACTGCCAGTTTTTGTATTTTGATAAAAGCAGTTTAACAGGTATGAGGTGGTATCTCATTGGAGTTTGGATTTGTATTTACCTCATAATTAGCGACTCTGAGCGCCTTTTCACATATCTATCGATTACTTGCATGTCTTCTTAGAAAAAGACATTCTTTACATATTTGAGATATTAAACCCAGTATCAGATACAGGTTTATAAATATTATTTCATTCAATAGAGTACTTTTTCAATTTTTTGATGCTATTCAATGGCTTCTCAGTTTGATGCATTCTAGTTATCTATTTTTGCTATGTCTATGCTTTTGGTGTCATATAAAAAAAAATCATTGCTCAGACCATTGTCAAGAAGCACTTTCCTTGTTTATGCTAGTTGTTTTGTAGTCTCAGAACTCACATTTAAGTCCTTAACAGACTCCTGCCAGCTTCAGCCACCGGTGATACATGCATGACTGTTCCAGAGGGCTGCTTGTACCACCCAATGAGACCATCCTATACTACCCAATGGGAAGTCTCATGCGGGTACCACGTGGTTCAAACCAGCAAAAACATTCAAATCAGAGCACCCTGGCAGTAAGACATATGAATTATAGCTGCATCCTGAATGTTTATCAATCTGAGACTTTTGTTTATGGTTTGAGATAAGGGTTCAATTTAATTCATTTGCACATGGATATCCAGATTTCCCAGCACCAATTACTGAACAGACTATCCTTTCATTAAAGGATATTTAACTCCCTTGTGAAGATGAGCTAATCATAAACTCGATTCTCGGCTCTTTATTCTGTTCCACTGGTCTCCATAACTTACCAATGTCACATTGTTTTGATTATTGTCACTTTGCCACATACTTTGAGCTCAGGAAGTGGGATACACCCAGATTTATTTTTCTCATTCGAGACTGCTTTAACTGTTCAGCTCTTCATGGTTTGTAGTATTATGCTGTCTTATTACTGGGACAAAATACCTGACAGCCACAATTTAAAGGAGTAACTTGGCTCATTTTAGAGTTTCAGTCTACGGCAGGCTGGCTCCAAGTTAGAAACGGCATGGTGAAAGGGAATGGAGGAGGCAATCTGCTCACTTCATACCCATCAGGAACCACAGAGAGAAGGAGAAATATTTGTCCTTACAGGAACAGATACTTATTTCAGGTATGGATTTGTCTGCCCTGTATGTAATGCTTCTGCCAAAACTACCACCCATATAGAATGCTTCGTCCACTATCACCGTATTCCACACAGCACTGCTTCTGACCAAGGAACATACTTTATGGCCAAGGAAGTGCAGCAATGGGCATATTTTCACAGAATTCATTGGTCTTACCATGTTCACTCATCTGGAAGCAGCTGGACTGACAGAACAGTGGAATGGGCTTCTGAAGAAGCAATGACAGCTCCATGTACATGGCAATACACCGCAGAGCTGGGGCAAGGTTCTGAAGAAAGCTATATATCCTCAGGATTTGCATCCAATATATGTAACTTTCACATAGCCATGATTTATGGGTCAAGAATCAAGGTGTAGAAATGGGAATAATGCCACTCACTAATTACCCCAGGTAACTCACTAGCAAAAATTTTTCTATTTCCATGACCTTATCTTACTGCCTTAAGGGAGTTCCTGTGCCCCAAATATAGTCCTCCTTCCTCCATTATAGAGCAATAGTTCAATTTCCCCTTAGTGGTCTGGATCAATCTTCCCCCACCAACATCTTACCTTACTTTTTAGCTTGCTGACTAAGAAGCATGAGAAGCCCAAAGTGACTAGGGGTTACATATTAGCTTCTACTTCTTAGGGATTATTGTAGTGCATCCTGACAGAAGTCTTTCCCTTTCTCAAACTACAACTTCTAAGCTATCTCTCAATATTACCATGCCATGTAATGGTCAACAGGAAACACAACAACCCAACCCAGCCAGGATGACAAATGGCTCAGAATTTTCAGGAATTAAGGTATTGGTCACCCTACTAGGTAAAGAACTAAGACCTGCTCAGGTGTTTGCTAAAGGTCAAGGGAATACAACAGGTAGAAGATGTTATTTATAAATACCAGCTAGGACTGCATGATCAGTTACAAAAATGGAGATTGTAATTGTCATGAGTATTTCTTCCCTTTTTTTGTTGGTACTTCTGTGCATATATACATATATGTTAATCAAGTAAATTTGTTTTCTTTATAACATGTTGATTGACTTAACACCAGTATTTTAGCATAATTAAACCTACATTACAATATTTTAAATTATGGAGTATCAGGAGAAAAGCAGGCATCACACAAAGAAAAAGTCTACCTTCTAGTATGAATTAGTGTATTTCTGTTTGTATGCAAGACAGTTGCATCACAGTGATAATTATGAACCTTGCTATTGTATTTGGAGATTAAGTATGGTTCAAAGGGCCATATCTGGATGTCAAGTTGACAAAGAATGGATTGTGTAATCATGGCACGCAAATTGAATGGGTTATGCAGCACCTTGCAGATTGGTGAAGCAAAATGCTCAGTGTGTCTGCTGATGACTGACATGTACACCAGGAAACAGAAGGGAAGAACCACCCTGGATATTTGTGGCACCAACCAACAGACTTAAAAAAAAGAAAGGAAGAAGGAATTGTCCCCATTCTGGAAGAGCTCTGGTTTTGCAATCACCTCTGAACATTGGTCTCCAGTTTCTTCAGTTCTTCAGCACAGATTGGACCTGCAACTCTAGTGAGCTTAGGTCTACAACCTCTGACCGTTGCTGCATCTTGATGCCACTTTTCTGTGGTTTCCATCTTGTGCTGAGCACCTAATGGATCATCTGGCTCTCTAGTTACGGGGTGGCCATTGTGATTCTTTCACCTTTAATTCCACAAATAGCCATTGTGGACTCTCCTGCCTTTGATCATGTAAGACCAATTAATAAATCTTCATGAATGAATGAATCAGTGAATGAATGAATTAAAATATGCTTGTGTTTCTCTAGAGAACCCCAATGAATACTACTTCCAAGAGCACAGCTCCATTAACACATCTCCTCCAACCAGGCCCCACCTCCTGAAGCACATTCGACTATGAACTCATCAAAGGATCAATACACTGATGAGGACATCACTCCCATGATATAAACACTTCTAAAAGCTCCACCTGTCAATACATGAACCTTTGGGGGACATTTTAGATCTAGGTATAACATGGTTCCATATGAATTTCAGAATTTTTCTATTTTTGTAAAGAATTTCACTAGAATTTTCAAAGGGACTGCACTCAATCTGTTGAACACTTCCAGCTTTATGGACATTTTAACAAGATTAATTCTTCCAACCCATGAACATGGGCGTCTTTTCCTGTATCTGTGTTTCAAGTCTCTTCGTCAGTTAATTATAATTTTCAGTGTACGAATCATCTCTTTGGTTAAGATGGTTCCTAAGTATTTGATTCTTCTTGATATTTTTGCAAAATGAGACTGTTTTCATTTTCTGCACAGTGTAGAAACATCACTGACTTTTGTATACTGCATCTTTACTAAAGTGACTTATTCTAACTTTATTGTTGAATTTTTATGATTTTCTGTTATAATTTTCTAGATGATGTTATCTGTGAACAGATCATTTTATTTCTTGTTTTTTCTTGTCTAATTGCTCTTGCTAGGACTTCCAGTATTGTGTTAAATAGAAATGAAGAGTGAGCATCCTTTCCCTGTACCAGGTCTTAGAAAAAACAAACTTTTGGTTTTCCCCATTGATTATAATATTTGCGATGAGTTTTTCATATACGCTCCCCATTGTGTGCACTGACAATCCTTCAGTATCTATTTTGTTGAACATTTTTAACATGAACATATGCTGAATTTCATAAAATATTATCATTTATTGAGATGATCATGTGATTTTTATCTATTAATGTAGTATATTACACTGATTGCTTTATTGAGATTATATTTATCTATTAATATTTACAGTGATTTCTGTACCTATATGCATTGAGAATATTGACCTGTAGTGTTTTTTTCTTTTGGTTTCTTTGTTGCCCTTTGTATTAGGGTAATACTGGCCTCACAGAATGGATGTTCTTTCATTTTACACAAAGATTAGATAGACAGACAGACACCTTGTCCATTTGGTCCTATCCTATTCAGTTCAGTTTCCTTACTGATTTTCTATCTGAATGATATATGTGTTAGAGTATTAAAGTCTCCAACTATTATTGTTTTGCTATCTCTTCAAATCTGTCAATGGTTGCTTTACAGATCTAAGTGTTTTTATGCTGGGTGCATATATAATTGTTACACATCCCTACCAAATTGACCCTTTAGTCTTTGTCTCTTACGACAGTTGTGAACTAAAGTCTATTTTGTCTACTCTTGCTCTCTTGGTTACCAGTTGCATGGAAACATTTTTCCACCTCTTTACTTTCAACCTGTGAGTATCCTTATATCAAAACCTGAGTATCCTTGTATCTTATAAATAGCATAGTTAGGTTTGCTATTCATTAATTCAAGAACTCTGTCTTTTGACTGAGTTTAGCTCATTTATATTTAAAGTAGTCATTGCACAGATTTATTCTTGCCATCTTGTTAAACTTTTTCAGTTGTGTAGTTCTCTTGTTCCTCTCTTCCATTCAATTGACTCTCCTGATTATTTTCATGGTGATATAGTTTGATTCTATCCGTTTTTGTGGGGTTTTTTTTAGGGCAATATAGCCATGGGAACACTGGTCTTAGTAGAAATAATGGTCCCCAGGTAAGAGGCACAGAGGCAGGAGCAATCTGATGACACTATTACAGCAAAGTAATAAAAGGATAATTTTAAAGCCACTTTAACTCGTTGTCAAAAATTGGTCAAGGAATTTCATTGCTCAGTGTATCTGAGAGTTGTATTCTCCATGAAAATGTTGATAAAGATTATCTTTTTATTTAGATGCACAGTTAAAGTAATCACTAACTCAACATGAGGACCTCCCTATGCAGATACACATTTCTCCCCTATGTCCAGGGTTTCTGCATCATTTCCTGGGCTGGCCCCAGGGCTTCTGCAGAGCACCAGAGGAGACCTGGTAAGGGACAAAGCGTGGGCTCATAGGTTGGGAGGCTCTTTCAAAAGCCACATGCTTTCTTGTGATTTGAGGTACAAAGATCTCAAGTGCCTGGTGGATTCTGAAGCTCACTGGTGTGTGAGATTAAGTGGTGGCAGTAGGCTCCGTGGCAATAGGCATGACATCTGAGCCAACATCATGGTGGGAAAGCCCAAACAACCGAGCTAGTGCTGGTACAAGGGTCCAATGATGGAGGGGAGGGAGAAACTTATGCTGTACCCCAACATTGCCAGGACTGCTGGCCTGATGGGATCCTCCTCAGAACATAGATGACACAAATTAAGGAACTAAAGGGCACATGTCAAACAGATTTTGGGTTGGGGGACATGGAATCTTCACAGCTACTAGCTCTTTTTCCTCAGTGAACAAGGGTTGAGTCCCAATCTAGTAGTTCTTTTCACTTTTGTACTGGAGCCCATTCACTCCTGGGTTGCCCATCTCAGCAGTATCATAGTCTATCACTTGGGGAGCCCCATACAGAGAGAGAGAGTTGAAAGATTACATGACTGGAGCTTGAAGCTGGCATCATTTCAAAGGCTGTTACACCAATCCTGGCGGGAACCAGGCATCCAGGCTTTCCTCTGGGATGTCGAGGTCCTGTAACAGCAGCTGCTGACATTCCCTCATCTGTTGACACTACAAGTACTCCTAGCTGTTGGCAATGGATGCCTGCAGCCTCGATAGACTCTTATAGTTGGTGATCAGCTGTATGCCAGACACCATCTGCACCAGCCGGTCACAGGAGGTACACTTCTCCCACTCAAACAATTGCTTCCTAAAGCCTGCAGCATGATCCAGACCATGCCAGAGGCCCTTGATCAACAGCTTCCTGACTGCTTGCCAGACCTCTGCCACCTCTTTCTTCAGAGTGCCCAGATTCTTTCTTAGCTGCTCTACAGACCTCTTCCAGTCATCCTTATGGGCTGCAACTTTGAACAGCATGCTGTCTGCATCATCTTTACAGCTCTGTCACCAGTATCTCGAGGTCAGCCCTTCCCAGGTGCCTCGCTTGCTGGCTCTTTCAGCTCCTGTGTCATCATTCACTTTGCTCTACTCCAGGGACTTAATCTGAGTCTGAAGAATCTTGAAGTCATCCAAGTGAGTCTGGATCTTTTCCACCACCCTGTCCAGCACTATGTAGACTCATTTTCTGTATGAATGCTCCAAATTCTCTCAAGTTCTTCCTTCTTAAGCTTGGATTTCTGAAGGCTGCCAGTCTTTTCCTCCAACATGTCCATTGCCATCCTAAGCCTGGAGAAATGTGTGGGGTTTTTTTTAAATGTTTAAATTAGTATGTTTTTTGCAACACATAATAAATGTATTTGTTGTGGTGAACTGGAATGCATATATGTGTGTGTGTATTATCTTAATCCCCTATATATAATATATATGTTTTATATATATATATATATAAATAATTTTTTTTGAGACAGTCTCCCTACAGCTGACCTTGAACTCAATGCTCCCAGCAACCCTCCTGCCTCAGCCTCCTGAGTGCTGGGATTACAGGTGTGTGTCACCATGCCCAGCTATTAATACATTTAGAATATATAATGAATACATTCATCATGGGGAGTTGGTACACATACATAACACAACTTAATCCTTTTTACTCCCAGTTTCCTTTCCCTGTCTCTTCTTCATCCCTAGACCCCCTTCACATCTGTAAAAGATCTACCTCTCTATTTTATCTGATCTTTATTTTGCTCTTTAAATTATTTATACTTCAGGTTTCTCATATAAGAAAAATCTTGTAATATTTAACCTTCTGTGTCTGATTTATTTCACTTAGCATTATGGTCTCAAGGTACATTTATTTCCCTACAGATGACTCAAACGTATCCTTTACGGCTTAGAATTCCATTGTGAAAATACACTATTTATCTGTTCATTCACGGATGGACATAAAGGTTGCTTCCAAGATTTAGTTATGAGCTGTGCTGCTATAACATAGGTATGAATACTGTACATCTCTGTGGTATGAAGTCTTTAACTCCTTCGGGAAGATGCCCAGAAGGGTAAGAGCTGAGTCTAATGGAATTTCTATTTTTAGTTCTTTGAGGAATCTCTGTACTAATTTCCATAGTGATTATACTAGTTTACATTCACACCTGCAGTGTAGAAGGAATTTTTGTGTTTCTAGCGTACTTTCATCTTCCTCTTCTTTACTACTTATCACAGGATCTTCACTGAACTTTTTCTGTCTTACTGTTCTAACAGTAAAATAACTTCAACTTCATGTAGACACACTACCATTTGCTTTCTTCACACATACTCATTTTATAAAACTGATGTCAGATTTTACTTCTTTCTGTAGTGTTTCCATTAACAAATTTCTGTGATTAAACTACATTTGTCTTCTACTTTATATATCAGTGTTTAAAATTTCATATAATTTTCATATGTCATAAAATACTGTTTATTTTCCCAATCATTTAAAAATACAAAAACCCTTATTATCTCACAGGCTAGACAAAAGGAATCTGGCTCCTCTCATCCACAGGTTGTAATCTGCAGGCTTCTGATCTATACATTTATGTATATATACTTATAAACTTTGAAAACACATTTTTCCCCTATCTGGCTAGTATAATTCAAATAAAGGGGATAGAGTCTTCTAGATTCTAAAAAATGTTAAAATACAACGTCTTCAACATCTTCTGACTGATTTGCAAAAACTATTTGCTAATACAGTATTAGAGAACATAAAAATTCACTAGAGGATTTTCTGGAAAAAACTTTCCACAACTCTCAATTGAACTGAAATTTGGTATAAAACTAACTACAGGAAAAGATATACTTCTTACATATGGATCAGTATGTCTGGGAGTACCAGCAATATTATTATCTAATATTTTTAGTTGTCCCATAGCCTTATTTTTTATGCTTGCAGTACAGAATGATTACATTCCTTATGTGGTGTTGGTACATGTGCATCTTAATTCATTTCTTTATGCCTTTTCTTTCTACCACCCCATTTCCGTGCATCTCTTGACCCCCTTCCCATTTGAGAAACATCTCTCTTCCTACTTCGTTATCTACCTTTTAGTTTGCTCTTTATTTATAATTTAAGTTTCTCATGTAAGAACCCCAAATTATAAATAAACATTTATAATATTTAAATGATATTTAAGCTTGTACATTTGACTTATTTCACTTAACATTATGGTCTCAAGGTGTATTCTTTTTTTTATAAATGATTCAAGCTTATTTTTCTTTGTGGCAGAGCAGAACAGCACTCCATTATATGTAAATATCATATTTTCTTTATCCATTCATCTGTTGATGGACATACAGGCTGCTTCCAAGATTTAGCTGTTATGAATTGTGCTGCTATAAACATTGGTATGCATGTATCACTGTAGTATGATGACTGATTTTTTCAGGAAGATACCCAGAAGAAGAATAGTTGGCTCAAAAGATATTTCTAGTTTTGCTTTTTGAGGAATCTCTGTACTGATTTTCATAGTGATTCTACTAGTTTAAAATCCCACCAACAGTGGAAAAGAGTTCCTTTTTTCCTCAGTCTCACCAGCATGTTATTATTTGATTTCTTGATGATAGTCATTATTTCTGGGGTTAAATGAAATCTTAGTGTTGTTTAAAATTGTTTTCTCTAACAGCCAGCAATGCTGAACACTTTAAAATTAACATTTAGGCTGGGGATATAGCTCAGCAGCACAGCACCTGCCCGGCAAGCACAAGGTCATGAGCTCGATCCTCAGTACAAAAATCAAAAAACAAAAAACAAAAAAAAATTAAAATAAAATTAAAATTTAGATTGGATCATCATGGAGTCATAAATTGCTAACATAAAATTTTCAAAAACAGGATAACATTCATTGTCCTCACTAAACATATATTAAAATACATATATAAGGAATGTTTCAGTAAGAATAAAATGTTTTTATATTATAAAAATTTTAAGTATCTTACTGCACTGTGTTATCTCTTAAAACTTTCATATTTTAAATATACATATAAGGGCTAGGAGTTTGGCTCAGCAGCTTATGCACCTGTCAGGCAGGTGCGAGGTTGTGAGTTCAATCCCCGGTGCCACAAAAAAAAAAAAAAAAAAAAGAGTTCTACCTAAATATACATATATTGGCATATGTATATAAATTGTGGATAAAAATGTATGCTTTTAGAACAGTGCCTAGTACACAGGCTACTGTCAGTAAGTATTATATATATGCTCAAATTTTTCTCTTACTGACAGAGCACAGGATCAAGAAGTTTGGTATCAAAATAAAGAAAAAGAAAAAAAGAAAGAAAGTTAGTTAGTTAGTTTGGCATCTACTGGTCTAGGTAAGAAATCACAATACCACTGGGGACATAGCTCAGCAGCACAGCACCTGTCTGTCAAACGCGAGTTTGTGAGTCTGATTCCAGATACCAAAAAAAGAAAAAAAAAGAAAGAAAAGAAAAAAGAAAAAGAAAGAAAAAAGAAAGACAAGAAAGAAATCACAATGCCTTCAAAAATGGTTTGTTTTATAGTTTGGAGATAACATAAGACTTTACTGAATATAGCTTGAAGGAAGGAGAGGTCTCATGATGATTCCTTTACTGTGGTTTGAGACAAAAAAAAGTTCCCGTTACGATTTTTATAGACCCTAAAGCAAGAGTCAGCTAAGAATTTGAGAAGCAGTACATCTTATTAGCCTTTCTATGTCTCATTATTTCTTTACATATGAAATTAAAATAATCTACCCTTATAAAACTTACCGCACTATTGAGAGTATATATAGCACATCACAGAAATGTACTAAAAGTAGCTGATAAAACACAAAAATCATCTTAAGACTATCTTTTTTTCCATGTAAGTAAAGACTACTTCATAAAGTAGCCTTTCAAATGACTTAGTTTTATGTTATCTCAAAACTGGAGGTGTTATAAGAAAATATTAACTCTGAAGATTTTAGGTCTAGAGTTCTCATATGTATCTGATACTTTTAAAACACTGAATTTTGCTACAAAATAAAGTATAATTATATTCAGGATTATTCATCATACACAATAATAAACTCTAATTTGAAATCACGTTAGCAATACCAGAAGTGTACAAATTAAGTCTATTTTAAGTAATTTTAACTCTTAAAAAGTATACACACATAAAATGCAAGCAAAAAATTCGTAAGACAACAGTAAACAAAGATTGTGAAGGCATAATTAAGATTACAGAAAATTTTTGAGCCTTTTTTGTAATTCATAAACAATTACTTTGAATACAACTTTCTTCATTAATAAAATCATCTTTAGTCAATGTACATTCTTTCCCAAACAGCATTCACAGTGTCAAGGCTATTAACTTCTTTTGGATTAGGCATAGGATTAGGCATGTTATTATTATTTTTTTAGATGTATTTTACTAATTGTGTAAACTGTATTTCTGGCCCTTTGTGTCTTGCTACAGAGGGAGAAGTTTCCTTCTGTTGATTCTTCTTCTTCTGCATACTTCTAGAACTGAAATAGATGTTACATAAATAAAAATAACGAAAGGTGGTGAATTTTTCCCCTAATATTATTACAATAAAAACCTTATGAACAAATTTTCAGGTAAAAAAGAAAATGTTAAGAAATAATGGCATTAGCCATTACAGTAACACATCAATATGTTTTTATAAGGACCTTCTAAAAATTCAAGGTCTTAATCCAATTCTTTCACACCCCCTAGAAATATTGTAAGTTGTCAAAATGACTTTCATTTTTTGGATTAGAGCCTAGTATAATGGTTAATTTTATTTGTCAATTTGACTAAATCACGAGTAACCAAATACTTGGTCAAATGTTATTCTGAGTATTTCCATGAGGTTGTTTAACTAAGAGTAGCACTTAAATTGGTAGGCTAAATAATGTAGACTATCCTCTAGAAGGTAAGTAGGTCTCATCCAATCAGCTAAGGGACTAAACGGAACAAAAAGAATTGCATTAATAAAATTCTTTTTGCCTTCTGACTCTAACTGAAACAGTACCTCTTCCAGGTTTTCAGACCTTCAGACTCAGACTGGAACTACACCATCCCGTGTCTCCAGCTTCTCAATTCACCTTGCAGCTCCTGGGACTTGCCAGCATCCATAATTGCATGAGCCAATTCTTTATGATAATGAGTGTCCCTGCCTCTGTTTTTTCTTACAAACACACACCTGGAGCTTCTGTTTCTCTGTACCAGAATCATTGTTCTGGTCAGGTAGAAATTTTTATCCTAGTGGCAGGAGACACTGAGGTATGCTTTCTAACATTCCTCAAAATATCCTATCATATTTTCCTTTCCCTCATTTTATATTATAGATTCTATATTGCTTAATGATTTTATTCTAAATTTTTGCTTAGAGGACTTAAGAATATACATAAGGCTAAGCATATCCTTTTTCTCAAGATTCCTTCAAAAAAATAAGTCTACCAGTATATAAAAATTGAGATGTTGCTGTTGGCCAAGACATAAATAGACCAACCTCAAATAGACTAGCTGTGAGTTCTTCCAATTCCTGTCCAAGTTGATCTCGAACTTTTGAAAGCCTTTCACATTCTTCATCTTTTAACTTCAGTTCCTATGAAAAATCGATAATTTTATTTTGCATCTCCATAATTCGAAGTTAGATTCAACAGATTATGTAATCTTTACTAATAAAATTAACAAAATATTCATACTGTCTTTTTGCATATGCTCACAGTGAAAATGATTACCTAGCATTTGCTACATGGAAGACAA
>RJWM01042956.1:0-14091 GCA_004363535.1 Dasyprocta punctata
GGATATAGCTCAGTGATAGAGCATTTACCTAGCATGTACAGAGTCCTGCATTCAATCTGTAGCACTGTCAAAAACAAAAGGCCAGGGATATAGCTCAGTGGCATAGTGCCTGTCTGGCAAATGCAAGATCATGAGTTCAATTGCCAGTACCAAAAAAAAAAAAAAAAAAAAAAAAAAAAAAAAAAAAAAAAAAAAAAAAGTAGCCTGGAGAATAGCCAGGCATGGTGGTGCACACCTGTAATTTCAGCACCTGGGAGGCTGAGACAAGAGGATCATTGCGAGCTGGAGACTAGCCTGGGCTACAAAGTAAGTTCAAGGTCAGCCTGAACTGCATAGTGAGACCCTATCTCAAAAAATAGGACCAGGGATTTAGCTCAGTGGCTTAAGCACCTGCCTGGCAGGTGCGAGATTATGAGTTTAATCCCTGGTACCAAAAAAAAAAAAAAAAATGTACCCTGGAGAATTGCCAGTATATGGGGGGAAGGGACATGAGGAATTATGGGTAGAGAAAGAACAGCAAACATATTCTCCAGAGTAGAGGTGATCAGAGGTTTGCCGGAGAAGGTGGTTTTTAATCTGAGACAGAAAAATGAGTAGACAAAAAGGAAGTGGTGTGAAAAGGTGACAAGAGAATAGAATAAATAATATCTTCTAGAATCCACCAAGTGATTCAGTCTAGGCGGATCACAAAGAATGAGATGCAGGCCTGGGGGTGTAGCTCAGTGGTATAGCACTTGCCTAGCATATGCCAGGCCCTGGGGTTGGTCCCCAGCACTAAAGGAGAGGAATGAGAACTGCAGAGTGGAGAGAGTAGAAGCAGGAGAGGTGGGTGGGGCAGATTCTGTATAGCTTTTTAAACCATGTTGAGGAGTCTGGATTTTATGCAGAAAGAAATGTGCAGTTCTTGGGAGGTTTTCAGTGGAGAAGTGACCTAGTCAGAGGTCTGCTATGTTTCTAAACCCCAGCTCAGCTGAGGAGCAAAAGGAAGCAGCCAGGAGGTCCAGATGTTCTCAAATTAATTCCTTCTTCAAGGCAGAGCCCTCCTGGGGCAACTGCGGAGGCTGGGGGCTGAGCAGACAAAAGCCTCCTGCAGGTGATACCCAAGGTAAAAGGGGTTGGCAGGGCCAGTCTCTAGGTCTCTAACTGATCCTCTGCATGGCCCTGCCTCACCCCAGAGAGCCCCAGGGGCTAGAGCTGCCACTGACCACCCCCTGTTCTGTGCCTACAGTGAAGGTGACTGGTGGGAAGCTCGGTCCCTCAGCTCTGGACAAACTGGCTATGTTCCCAGCAACTACGTGGCCCCCGTGGACTCCATCCAAGCTGAAGAGTGAGTGGGAAGCGGGGCAGGGCCGGCCCTATGGACAGGACCTTGGAGTTCAGACTCCGAGGCCACCTCTTAGATAAGTCAGTGCTCTACTCTGAGCCTGCCTCATTAGCTAGAACTGTTGAAGGCAATTGTGGGGATCAAAGAAGATAATAATGAAGACAGTAACAGTCAATAGTATTTACATAGCAGGTACTAAGTTCTAGACACTCTACCAAGTGCTTTCTCTGTGTTAACAGAGTTAAAAACTATTATTGTCCTATTTCACAAATGAGGGAACTGAGACACAAAGAAAGAAAATATCCTGCCCAAGTTCAAATGGCTATAAGTAGAGGAGGGGTATGAACCCAGATATTCCGGCTGCATGTGGTAGGCATTGTACACCTTGCTTCTCAGTGACAGCAACAATGGATAAACTTTAAAAAACTGTAAAGCCAGCTTTACAGCCTGGCAGTGTAGCTCAGTGGAAGAACATTTGCCTGCCATGCCTGAGGCCCTCGACACTATAAAACAAAACTGTAAAGTGGAAGCTGGGGATGCAGTTTAGGAGTAAAATGTATGCTTATGAGGTAAGATCAAAGACTGCATTTAAATAAAATTTTATGACAGTTACACATTGCAACTAATCTCCTTTAAAATACTACCCTGCTTCACACCCACCCCATTATCCTTGCCACTTTCTGAAGCAGTTCTGGAGGTCTTTTGTGAGTGTCTTTGCGGCTGCCTCCATGTCCTTAATTGATTTGAAACATTTACCACAATTTTTGTCAAAATTGTGTGCACTATGGTGTGCACTTACCCATCTTATTCACTGGATCTGGCACCTGTGACTTCTGGCTCTTCCCCAAAGTCAAAATGACCATGCAAGACAAACATTTTGAATGGATTCAGGACACTGAGGCCAGCCCTGACAGCATAACTAAAGACACTCATGACAGAGGGCATCCAAAAATGCGTCAGCAAGTGGCAACAACAATGGGATAAGTGTGTTTGATTTGAGGAGGAGTATTTTGAGGGAGATTAATGGCAATGAATCTTTTACTGTAAGATATTTTTAAAATTTAAACATTTACCATATTTTGTGACCATGCCTCATAGTATACACAAAGTTAAATAACTGCAAAGAAACATTACTTAAAATTAATTCTACTACAAAACTAGGGAAGGGTTGGGGGTGCAGATCGTAGCAGAGCACCTGCTTACAAAAAAAAAAAGGTAGGGAATTACCGTTTACAGGGTATCTTTGAGACACTGTAGCAGGTACTTTACCTATTTTGATTCATTTAATTCTCAAAATACATCACTGATATTATTAGTGTCCTTATTTTACATATAAGGAGATTGAGGCCCATCAAAACCGTTTATGATCTATCCTTGGGGTTGGGGATACAGCCAAGTGGTAGAGCCCTTGCTTAGTATGCATGGGGTCCTGGCTTTGATCCCCAAGACCTCAGAAAAAATAATCCATCCTCGTGTATATCCTATGTTTATGAGGAAAGAAAGAATGGGAAGGATTTTGTGGAATGGGAATCTCCAGGAGTTGGTGTCAATTTGCAGTGGAAAGAATCAAGGATGATTTGAAGTCTTGAACTGAGTGAGTGGTGGTAGCAGCTGCTAAAGTGGAGGATGACTGGGGAGAGAGAGGCTGGGGAAAGAGAGGTACACAGGCATTTGAAGGGGAACTTGTTGGATTGAGAGGAAGCCCTTGGTGGAGGAGGCTGCCCAAAATTAGATTAGATTGTACTTGATATGGGAAGTGCTCAGCCTATGCCCAGAGTCCCCCTCTTCCCATGCCCGGCCACACTGCTGAATTAGCCTAGGGAAAGGGCACATTTTCTTAATTGGCACAGAGACTCCTTTGTTTGTGAGCTGTGGTCCTTGCAGATAGCACACCTGGGCTGAGGAAATTTTGAGACTCATCAAAGTAGATGGGAAAATTAAAAACTGCATAAGAGGGGTAAGAATGAGGGAGGAAATGGAGAAAGGGACTGGCCCTACAGCTCAACTTAGAGGAAAGCTACCTTGAAAGAAAAGGAGCACTGAGTAAATGAAGAAAATCAGGCCAGGGCAACACGGAATAGCTAAGATGGTGAGAAGATGCAGCAAAGGAGAGGAAGTGTCAGGGGCTGCCACCGGATTTGGCAATGGAGGTGACCTTGATGAGAGGTCACTCACTTATGCGGAGTAGGGGCAGAGGCCAGACAGCAGGGTGTGTGAGGGTGTGGGAGGTCAGGAAGTGGAGCCCCAAGTCTGAGGCACGATTTCAAGCGCAGTCAAGGTGAAAAGAAAGAGCACAGTGGTGCCAGCAAGAAAGGGTTTAGGACACTTTCCTTAGGATGAAATGTGGGCATGTGGGGTCTGCTCATGTGCTGGGGCAGGGGCTTCCCTGAGCAGAGGAAAGTGGGTCCAGGGCTCAGGGGGCCTTAAATCTGGGAAGGTAAGTCAGGCATGGTGGTGCACACCTTTAATCCCAGCACTCTGGAGGCTGAGGTAGGAGGAGCGTTGTGAGTTGGAGGCCGATGAGTGCAAGGCTGGCCTGAGTTACATAGTGCAACCCTGGCTCAAAAAACTAGGGCTGGGAGTTTGGCTCAGTGGCTTAAGCACCTGTCTAGCAGGCACGAGGTTGTGCGTTCAATCCCTGAGGCCACACAAGCACAAAAAAATGTCTAGGAAGGTAGCAGGAGGCACGAAGGAGAAGAAGGGTGATGGTGGAAGGGCTGGAGGTTTGGGGATTCGTGCTGTGTCCGCACCACAGGTGCAGTGTCAGGAGGTCTGAGAGGTGCTCAGTGCAGTGCTGTGGTTAAGAGCTCAGCCCTACAGTAGACAGTTCAAGTTCCTATTCTGGCATCACGCTGTGGCCTCAAGAAAGTCACTTAACCACTAGATACCTCAATTTCCTCATCTGTCTGATAGGTGTTAATAATAGTACCTACCTCACCGCATTGCTATGAGAATTAAATGAATGCATGTTGCATAAAGCAGAGCCTAACACAAAGTAAGTCTTACTCTTAATTGCTCTTATTATACTGATTATTAAGGAAGAAGCTAATGTCATGAGTGCAGGTGGAGATAAAGCTTTGAAAAACCTTGGGACTGTGTCCTGTCTACACAGTCCTTCGACAGTTTCCCCTTCCTTCTCCTGCATACATCATTTGTCAGTGCTTTCTTCTGTCTCCCACATTGTGCCTAGTACTCAGGTGTGGACTGGCCATCCCAGAGTCCCCTGAGACTTCTGCACCCCTTGATTTGAACACTATGCTCCCTTTAAATCAGCCCATGCTAATCACAGGCCAATTTAGTGATCAGATGACATCTGAGCCTTCTATGGCACCTGTCATCACTTCAACTCTCCAATTGTATGAGGGTGATTAAAAAATGCAGTGAATGCCTAAATTAAAAATTTTATGACAGTAAAGACACATTGCCATTAATCCCCATCGAACTACTTCCCCTTGATTTGAACACACTTATCTCCTTGTCCTTGGCTATGTGTCTTTTACTGTAACATATTTTTAAAAAATTAAACAGTCTCCGTATTTTTCAGCCACCCCATGTTCTTGCATAGTTGATGTAGAGCTATAATTCAATCCCAGAAAGAACCCCCATGAGAAAGGAGAATGAATAAAGCCTGAGGTTGAATTTGAGACTTAGGACAACATCCTCAATTTAAGAGTGAGGGTAAAGCAGTACTCAGAGCTGGGCAGAAGCAGTCAGAAAGGGGAACAGAAGCAAGACATGTTGTTCTAGAAGTCAGGGGAGGAAAAATTTAGAGGTCAGGGGTGGGGTAGGGGTCAGAGTGATGGCCTAGGGTGGTGGATAAAGACCTAAAGTGGGTGACAGAGGATTTTAGGGGGAGCATATCAGCCAGCCTCCTGGGCAGGTCACTTTCCCTCTTTGAACCTCAAATTCCTTATCTGCAAAATGAGTCCATGGAGGACTCCAGTGAGATGGACTAAGAGACCTGTGGCACCCTGATGAGGTCACTAGTGATCAGCATCCAGCTGTTTTGAGATATGCGAAGCTCACCTTTATTGGGCACCTACTGTATGCCAGGCAACCCCCTCCCTTCTCTGTGATCCTAGAACCCAGATTGTGAAGCAGGCATATGGATCTGTTTTTACAAGTGAGGAAATTGAGTCTTGGCTTGTGAGGAGACTGCCCAGAAGGCTGAGTTGGGGGTTGAAGAAAGAGTACCTGATTCTTGCCTGTCCTTCCCAACAGGTGGTACTTTGGAAAGATCGGGAGGAAGGATGCGGAGAGGCAGCTGCTCTCACCAGGCAACCCCCAGGGGGCCTTTCTCATTCGGGAGAGTGAGACCACCAAAGGTGAGGGGAGCATCACTCGCCACTGGTCACCGGGAGGCCCAGCTATGTGGGTAGGGTTTGGGTTGGTAGGGGGTTGACTGAGTCAGGGTCAAAACTGGGACCAACTGAAGGGACACAGCTCAGTCTAGTTCTGGATTCCAGAGATGTGACCTTCAGACTTAAGAGTCTCCAGCTTGTGAGAAGGGTCTCTTCCTGCTACCAGAATGAGAGAGAGATGGGCATAGTGGGTCCAAAGTGACTCTTCCCTACAGGTGCCTACTCCCTGTCCATCCGTGATTGGGACCAGACAAGAGGCGATCATGTAAAGCATTACAAGATCCGCAAGTTGGACACGGGTGGCTACTACATCACCACACGGGCCCAGTTTGAGTCGGTGCAGGAGCTGGTGCAGCACTACATGGGTGAGGCAGGCTTCAGATCCCTAAGCGTACTCACTGATGTGTTGTCCCCCATTGGGGAAACCGAGGCTCAAAGAAGGGAAAGGTTTCCAAAGTGGTGGTGCCAGAACCAAGTATGGAGGCTCCCAGACCCGGATCCTGCTCTGTAGAGTCCAGAGGAAACTGAGGCAGGAAGCAGCCCACGGCCAAGTAGCGCCCCCTAGCGTATGAGTAGGAAATTGCCCAGAATCTGGACCCCTGAGTATCAGCGGTGTGGAAAGCCCCACTAAAATGCCAGGACAGGGAGCCACCACCACGGGGTGCTGACAGAGGCTGTTCTGCACTTTGGTGAGGAACTCCAGATGCTCGGTGGAGCTTGAATGTTAGAAGGCAAGAATGAGTGAGGAGTCCATTAAGAGGCAATGGCCACTCTCCTGCTAAGAGATAATGGTGGCACTATCAATGGCAGTGGAGAAAGGCAGAAGCAGCCCATTCTGAAGCTAGGTAGGAGCAGCATGAACCTAACCTGATAGAGCATTGGCTATGGGGTTGAGAAGAAGTGAGAGTCAATGACCACGTTTTCACCTTGAGTGGTTAAACCAAGGACAAAATCCATGAAACACAGTGGGCCTCATATCCACAACATTGCCTGCAATCCCCAGGCCTGTTGCCACCTGTTGGAATCCCACCTTATCTTTAAAGGCCCAGCTGGAGGCCACCTCCTGTGAGAAGGCCACAGTATGTATAGGAATCATCTCGCCCTTGGGGGTGCCACCTCCTTTCCTGGTCACCAACACGATCAACTGCTGCTGGCCCGTAACCTCACCCGGAGCCTAGTTACTTATGCCTGATCTGAGGCCTGGCTTGGGCTGGTTGGGATGAGGAGTGTGTGGGTATCCCGACCCACCTGTGACCTCCCTCCCTTGGCCCACCCCTCAGAGGTGAATGATGGGCTGTGCTACCTGCTCACCGCGCCCTGCACCACCATGAAACCTCAGACGCTGGGTCTGGCCAAGGACGCCTGGGAGATCAGCCGTAGTTCCATCGCTTTGGAGCGCAGGCTGGGCACCGGCTGCTTCGGGGATGTGTGGCTGGGTACGGAGGTCCCAGGATGAGGGGGCCGGGGCTGGGGTGAGGGACTGGGCTGGCGGGAAGCAGGTTTTGACAAACGGCGGCTGCCGGGCAGGCATATGGAACGGCACCACGAAGGTGGCGGTGAAAACCCTGAAGCCGGGCACCATGTCCCCGAAGGCCTTCCTGGAGGAGGCGCAGATCATGAAGCTGCTGCGTCACGACAAGCTGGTGCAGCTGTACGCAGTGGTGTCGGAGGAGCCCATCTACATCGTGACCGAGTTCATGTGCCACGGTGAGGAGCGGGGCCAGGCAGCGGGGTATGGATGGGCGGAGCTTCGGGCGAAGTTGAGAGGACACACGAAGTGCAGTCTTCGCATGGGGCTGAGACGCGCATAAGAATTGGAGCGCGGTGTGGGCGGGGCCTGGCTAGGAGGGCGGGGTCTGGGCGGAGCCTCCGGCAGTGTGGCAGACAATCAGCTGCTCGGTTGGGCTTGGGCAAACCAAGGCGGGATTTGGGATCTGGGGCAGAATTTAAGTGGGACGCGTCCAGAGGGTTAAGGGAATGTGGGCAGGGTTGGTGTCCAAGGCAGGGCCTGGGCCAGATAGTGAGGAATCGGGGCGATGTGACGGGATCCTGCGTCGGGGGAGCGGGGAGGAGCAGGCAGGGAGTAGGATCTTGCTGATTTTCTGGTTTCCTCTCCCCAGGTAGCTTGCTGGAGTTCCTCAAGGATCGGGAGGCCCATGACTTGAGGCTGCCCCAATTGGTAGACATGGCATCCCAGGTAAACTGAACCAATAGCCTTTGACTCCCAGACCTCCTTCCTATTATCCTTGCACAAATCTCTGCTTGAATCACCCAACCTGTTCGTGGGTGTGCGGCCCCTCCCACTGTATCTGCCGTGACACCTGATAACAGGGTGCTGCCTCTGTGTAAGTTTCAGTATCCCCATCTGCAGAGTGGAGTTTTCAAGTAGCCCCTCACCCCTCACATGGACTGTGGTGCTGTGAGCCCATCTGAGCTCCCATCTCTCCACACCTTGGCCTCTCCCAGGTAGCTTCGGGCATGGCCTACATGGAGCGCATGAACTACATCCACCGAGACCTGAGGGCTGCCAACATCCTGGTGGGGGAGCGGCTGGTGTGCAAGATCGCTGACTTTGGGCTGGCCCGCCTCATCACGGATGATGAGTACAACCCTCAGCAAGGTGCCTGGCTTCACCTCACCTCCCCGGAGCTTGCTTGATTCCTTTCCCACCCTTACTTATCTTGGACCCTAGCCTGATGTGTGTAAGAGACAGTTCCAAGTTCACACCCCAGCTCGGCCACTTACTGTCCTCAGTGAGCTGCCTTTTCTAATCTGTAAGATGAAGATATTCAGTACATCAACAGGTATTTATTAAGCACCTACTATGTGTCAGCCCTACCATTAAAAAAAAAATTCCTTTCTTTAAAATATTGCAGTACTGGGGATCAGATGCAGGGACATTCTACCACTGAGCCACATCCCCAGTCCTTTTTATTTTTTATTTTGAGATAAGGTCTCGATAAGTTGCCCAGGCAGGACTCAAACTTTGCTGTCCTCCTGCTTCACTTTTCCTAGTGCTGGGATTACAAGCATGCACCACTGTGTCTGACTCTCCTATAATTCGTAGAGGCCATAGGGCATAATAGTGTGAACTCTGTAGCCAAAATCCTTGATATCACTCCTAGCCACTTGCTGTGTAAGCTGAACAAGTCACCTTACTTGGTGCTTCCTTTTCCTCAGTTGCAAGATGAAGGGTCTAAAAGTGTCTACATCAGGGTGGTTTTGTGAGGGTTCAGTGAGTTAAGTTATATCACCTAAAACAGAGACTGGGGCCAGGGGTGTAACTCAGTGGTAGAGCGTTTGCCTACGTTATGTAAGGCCTGTGGCCCAATCCTCAATGCCTCAAAAGAAAAAGATCAGACATGTAACAAGTGATAACTATACACTAGGTCTTTTCTGCTGTACCCAGAGGAGACTTCTGCTCAGGATCCCCAAGGTCCCCAATCCATAAATCCCCATTCTTTTAATGAAGCAGTTTCCAGGGATCTACCACCGCCAGCACTAACTGTCCCTTCTTTCCTCCTACCCCTTCAGGGACCAAGTTCCCCATCAAGTGGACAGCCCCAGAGGCCGCCCTCTTTGGCAGATTCACCATCAAGTCAGATGTGTGGTCTTTTGGGATCCTGCTCACTGAAATCATCACCAAAGGCCGAGTTCCCTACCCAGGTGTGTCGGGGCTTGGGGAGTGGTCATGGGGAAGGATTCTTCTGGGCTACCCTTTGTGAGGGGCCAGTTCCCTGACTGATAGAGCCTCACCCCTCAGGCATGATTAACCGGGAAGTGCTGGAACAGGTGGAACGCGGCTACCACATGCCGTGTCCCCCAGGCTGCCCAGCGTCCCTGTACGAGGCCATGGAACAGACCTGGCGGTTGGACCCAGAGGAAAGACCCACCTTCGAGTTTCTGCAGTCCTTCCTGGAAGACTACTTTACCTCCACAGAGCCACAGTACCAGCCTGGGGATGACACATAGCTCAAATAGCCATCAGCCACCTCTTGGGAGTGCCCATCAGCCTTTGCCAGTCCCTAGGGCTCTGATCCCAAAGTCCCCAGGTATAGAACCTTATAGAGTCCTAGCATGTGGGAGGAGACTGAGTGCTCTGAGCAAGGCTTGAAGTTGCTAGGATAAATAGTGCTCCTAGGTTTATATTGATTAAGGGATGAGGCATGGGGATGGGGTAACCTGCTCATTTTACAGATGGAGGAAATGGATGCTGACAGGGCATCTCATCCACTCTGCCCCAAACACTGCTTCTCCTTTTCTTGACTCAGGCCCTACATACCTTTAGCCTCTTTTCCCCTGCTTTCCCAAAATGCTTACACTATGTCTAGTTATTTATGAAATTGTATATCCCTTCCTTGCCTTACCTCCTATCCCTGCATTCCTGCCCTCCTGGCGTCCCACTCTGGTCCAGGACACAAGAATTTACCTCCTACTCTCAGTTCTCATGTCTGTGAGTTACACAGATAGGCAGTCTTCGCTGGACTCCTTTCCTACTGGCTGGAAGCTGTGGTCCAGGCCTAGGTTTGGGTTCAGCACCTTCCTGAATAGTGTGTGTGTTTATTGATTATGTAAATAAGGAAAATAACAATATGAATCCTCGAACCAGGAAAATTCCCTGAACCTTCCTTTGGGAGGAATGGGGGTTGGTGGGAGGTGAACAGGATAAGTTTGGTTATTGGGAGCAGGAGAGGAAGGTGAGAGAGAGCCCGAATGCCTACCAAGCACAGGACACAAAAGGTATGGAGTTTTAGGATGACACTCCAAAGTCCTACTGGCCATCTCCATGTAAATTTAGGATGATTGGAAAGATGGGCACAAAAGACAGGCAACCAGAGATAAATCAAAATGTCCCCCTCACTGCTGATGTGGCTTTCAGTCTGTGCACAATGGATTTGCTGATTCTTCACCTGATTTCAGCAGATTTGCCAGTCATCACAGGCATGTTGGGACAACCTTTGGGCTCCCTCAGCAGAGGCAGAAGAGAGGATCACAGCTGGCTCTGCAGCTATCAGGTTCCCCAAAAGAGGACACAGAAGGAGGGAGGGAGGGGAGACGATTTGTCAAGCTTAGTGGATCTCATTAAGGGAGTTCTGCCCCCAGGGAGCTTCTGGAGCTGTTTGGAAGCACTTTTGTTTGTTAACAGTGACCAAGGGCTCCTACTTGCTGGAATCAGGGATTCTAAACAACCTGTAATTTCCCACCCTCCTGTGAGAAACCGGAACTAATATGCTTCCATGAGGAAACAAGGGGAGCAGAGAATAAGGATTCCCACCTCTCTGTCAGGACTACCCTGGGACTTGTGAAGGGAATGGATAGAGAAGGAACCTGGGAGCTCAAAATCGTTATTGCAATTGGCAAACAGTTCCTAGGCATCGATTGTGTGGTGGGCCCTTTGCTAAGCAGGAGGCTGGGAACACAGACATGAACTAGTTCTGTCCCTGCCATGGAGGAGTTCAGTTGGGCTGGGGAAGAATAATAGTAATAAGAATAGCAACTCATTCATTGTCTGCTGAATGTCATATGTGTTTACAGCCTTTTTTAAAAAACGCAATCCAGTCTTGAATTTGTTTGTATGATTAGCTCCATTGGTAAAAGAGAAAACTGAGGCTCAGGGGTTGTATGATGTGACAGCATCCCAGTGTTGTATACGACACAGCCAGCTTTACACTAAAGCCCGCAGTCTTCCTACTCAACCTCATTGCCTCTAGGCTTTGGGAAGAGAATATACCTACTGTGCATGCGCATGTGTGCGTGTGTGTGTGTGTGTGTGTGTGTGTGCATGTGCATGTGTTCCTCATCTTTGTAGTAATTATTGGCAGAAAGATTCCCTGGGAATCCTCTCAAATTGAGAGGCCTTTGGAAAAGGCAATAAGGCAGTAAGTGCAGACTCGGGGCTCCCTGTGCCCAGCCCCGAGCTGGAGGCTGTTAAGACAGGAGCAAAAGATGGAGACTGCAAGTAGCTGCTCAGATTGGTGATTGTAGGATGGGAGCCTTGACACTGCAAATTCTCAGGGGCCAAAGCTTCCCAGGGGGCATAGTTTCTGGCCAACAAACTTATAAGACCCTGATGTATACTTTGGAGACCTATGTTTTTACCTGCTGCAGCATTAGTAGATAAAAGCACAGCTCGTGTAGTGCTTGACGTGGATCCCATTTTCACCATATACTGGCTGTGTGCTTTTGTTAGTTATTCATCTCTTCAAGCCTCAATGTGCTCATCTGTGAAGTAGCAATAAAATGCTCAGTACTTGTTAGCTCATGTTGTCACCACTGTTTACCAAGTGTTTGAGCCATTTCATCCTCACAGAACCCAGTGATAGAGAGAGCTGTTCTGCCTTCATTTTGCTGCTAGTGAAGCTGAGGCACAGTGAAGTAAGTCTCCATTTTCAAGGTCTACAAGGCACGCATGGCAGCACAGGGGCTTAAACCAAAGCTGGCCCCCAAATCACTGTATCCTTTTTCTGGAAGCAGAACCTTTTTTTTTTTTTTTTTTTTTTTGTGGTACTGGGACTCAAACTCAGTCCCTTGTGCTTGCCAGACAGGTGATTGTGCCACTCAGCTATATGCCGGCCCAGGCAGAACATTCTTGTCTGCCTTCTGGATGCCCAGGTGGTCTCAGTGAAGGCCCAGCAGGGGGACAAATCATGTGGGTTCAGTGGGCTCCTCACTGCTCCTCAGAAGACCAGCACCTCCCTATGCCTACTGGCTCCCCATCTCTCCCTCTGGAACAGCTGAATGAATTTCCCTTGCACCCCATTTCAGTGTAACCTTCTGTTCCCTTCAGATAGAGCACAATGCAATTGATTAGGCTTCTGCTTTCTCAATTTCAATCACATTCTCGCCCTGCCTCCCTGAGATTACAGGCGGGTCACCTTGATTGCGGTTTGCAGGTTTGCACCGTTCACAAAACTCTTCAGTCGTTTACAAAACCATCTCTCGCCTCATTCACTCCCCCACCTGGCTCTTCTCCTTCTTGATGCATGGATTTTACTGGCTTAAGACTCAGAGGGCAATTTGATTTCCAAGTTCATGCTTGGGGAGGAGGACATCTAATTGACTAATGCTGGGTGTTTCGCATGCATGATCTAATTTGATCCTCACCATGAGGCAGTGCAGAAGTGAAATTATCACCATTTTACAAAAAAGGAAATGAAGACTCTGAGAGGTTCTACCACTTGCCCAAGGTTATATAGCTGGATCATAGAGCCAGGGTTTGAACTCATGAAGACTCATGTGTCCCACAATGTCACATTCCTTTACTTGATAAAGTAGTATAACAAGGTATAATACTGACCTGGAAGCAGGCCCAGGGAAGGCATGGTGCAAGTAGGAGCCCAAGGTAGCCCCATACATTGAGTATCACTCTCATAAAAGATTCAAGTCATTTATTAATTTCAAACACATTAACTGATGTCTTCTATAGGCTGGTCCTGTCCAGAAGACAAAACAGCAAATAAAGAGCTTAGCATGTGGCACATGCCTTTAATCCTAGCACTTGGGAGACTGAGGCAGGAGGATTGCTAGCATGGAAGTCAAAATCAGCATGGAGGACATAGGGAGATCCTATCTAAAAAAACAGTAAGCAGGACTGGCGATATAGCTCAGTGGCACAGCGCCTGCCCAGCAAGCGCAAGGTCATGAGTTCAATCTCCAGTACCAAAAGAAAAAAAAGTAAGCAATGGCAACACTTAGGGGTAATATCAGCCTGAGAACTGAGGGCAGTTTCTTGGAGCATGTGAAAGAAGTCTGCCTAATGAAGCAACCCTAAAGCAAAATCATCTCTGGCTCAGAGAACAGCATGTGCAAAGGCCCAGAGGATGACACAGCAAGGTAGTATCAGGAAAGTATAAATAATCATGTATGAGAGGACTGAGGGTACAGATGAGGCATGGAAGAAGGTCAAAGGGAGAGAAGCTAGAGTAAAAGAGGGGAAATAAAGGAGTATGTGGCCTCTGAGTTATGGGGAAAAGTCAGAAGGAAGAAATTGGGTGGCAGCCAGGCATGGTGGTGCACACTTTTAATCCCAGCACTCGGGAGGCTGAGGCAGGAGGATCATTGTGAGTTCGAGACCAGCCTGGGCTACAAAGTGAGTTCAAGGCCAGCATGAACTGCATAGTGAGACCCTGTCTCAAATAGGGCTGGGGATTTAGCTCAGTGGCAAGCGCCTGCCTGGCAGGCACAAGGTTGAGTTCAATCCCCCATACCAAAACAAAACAAAACAAAACAAACAAACAAACAAACAAAAAAACCCAGAAAGAAATTGGGTAGGGTGGGGATCCAACATATGGTGTATCCGGATAAATGCTCCATGACTGCGCTGGATAGGTCTTCTATCCCTCCATAACTTTCTCCTATGTACAGAATAGAAGTCTCCCTCTCTTCTCCCTCCCATCTATTACACAC
>RJWM01042957.1:0-14060 GCA_004363535.1 Dasyprocta punctata
AGTGTGGTGGGCCCCTGGTTTTCTCAGATCTGGCATAGTATCTTTAAGGTAGCCCGGCCTATAAGGTACTAGAGATTAGACAGGTGTCCACATAAGGAAGACTAAAGTTGTTAGTAGGAAGAAAGAAAACTGATTCCAGAACAGGAATCATCCTCACTGGAGCTCTACTGAATTTCACTAGTTTACCAGTTGTCTCAGTCAGCTGTTATCATGTCACTCAAGTACGGAGCACCATCTTACTCAAAGAGCACCTTAAGACTGAGCCACACCACAGTCACTGATAATAGTTTGTGTTTGGGAGAACAAAACTTCAAGGACCTGTGATCTTAGGATCTATTCCGGTGCTGGACAATGGAAGGCATAGCTGGCAGGTCTATTGTGGAAAGTGGATACTGTGGATTGGTCACATCCCAGTCCTTATTGTATACATTTCTGTCTTTCAGAAGCTCTTCCACATCTTCCCTGCTGAAAAGCATCAGCAAAATCTGAGCCCACACATACCCAATTGGGAATAACATTAAGCCAGTGGGATTCAACTTTTACTACCATAATAATCAAATAGAGAGCTTGATAAACAAAAACTGCTGGGTTCTGACTTAGAAGGGATAAGGTGGGTCCCAATAATTTGCATTTTAAGCACATTCTCCAGTAAGATTGATGTTCCTGTTCCAGAAACCATACCTAGGAAATCAGTAGCTGAGGTTATAGCCAAATAAAATTAACACCAATGACAACTGTGTTTTGCTTATCTCACTAAAGAAGAAAAGCTCTGAAATTTCCAGAGCTTATTTTTAATTATTGACAATGCTAATAATACCACTTAACACTTAAACAAAACTTTCCATTCCTACAGCCACTTGACACATTGTTGGACTTCCAAGCAACCCTATAAAAGAGTTATTTGTCTCACTTCAGGTTATTAAGTGAGTGACTCGATAAAGTTTGCTTAATTTTCTTAGTTACCAAGTAGTCAAGTTAGAACTCTACTGACTTTCAGAAGTATTTCTAGGATAGATTGTGTTATGAAACTGGTACTCTGGGATCAACTGGGCAAGATGTGAAATTCACTTAAAATTTTAAAACGAGGTTGTTCTAGTCTCAAAATGTCAATGTCAAGGGTTTTTTTAAAAATAAATTAATGTTGAGTTCTTTATATATTTTAGATATTAGTCCTCTGTCTGAAGACTAGCTGGTAAAACTCTTTTACCATTCTGTAGGTTTTCTTTTCACTCTGTTGGCTTGCTGTGCAGTGGCTTTTTAATTTGATACGTATCCACTTGTTGATTTCTCAGTACTATTTCCTGTGATAAATTTGACACACAAGCTCAAATATTGTGTTATTTCTCTTATATGAGAAAGCCACATTATAAATAAAGAGCAAAATAAAAGATAAATTATAGTGAACAGGGAGCCAGATCTTTCACAAAGGGAAAGGGGATCCAGAGATGGAGTGAAGGAGAGAGGATGAAAAGAGGAGCTAAGATGTGTTATGCCCAAGTACCAACTCCACACAGGAATGTAAACATCATGTGCTACAGACGTGTACTAATAAAAAATAAAAATAAAAATAAATTAATATTGATTTCTTCTTACTCAGCATCACTTTTAAAAGCTAAGGAGCCTTTCCATTCATAGTGAATTATGGAAAAGAGATCATAGAAATCTTTTTAAAGGATTTGTTTGAAGAATGACTGAAAAGGGCATATGAGTTCTTGTTGGAGTTAGGGACTGCAAAGAAAACAATTATATACAGGACACACAATTTATAGTATTACTAATAATGGTCACCCAAGGAGTCAAACACAAGAAGGGTAGGAAATATGTCCACACACTAAAGACCTAGAAAATTCAGCCAAGGGCTTGGATCCCATGGCAATGACCTACATGAGTTCAGCTGAAAATCATGACAATAGCCCCTACAAGTCCAACTGGAGGCCTAGAGCGCACAACAATGATTCATGCAAGTCTTTTTCATTGATCTGTACTGGGAAGGCCCAAAGGTCGGTGGTGGAAGCCAGAAAGTCTGTGCCAGCAGGATGAAGGATCTGTGCTAGTAGGTTGAGGGTTCTGCACTGGAGCCAGGAAACAATGCTCAAAGGACCAGGACTCCTCTGAAAAGTACCACAGCCAGCCTCAGCGACACCGAGGTCCCAAGCTCCTCTGACAATAATAATAGCTGAGTTCAAATCAGGAAGCCAGTGTGACAAGCTTCTCCTAGAGACTGAACAGCATACATCTTCCCCTCCAGAGCCAGAAAGTGATGCTTCAAGTAAGGACCAAAGCTCCCCCAAAGTGAACCACAGCCATTCTCAGTGACAACAAAGTCCCGAGTTTCTCGGATGATAACAGCCAGGTTCATATCAGGGAGGCCAGTGTGACAAGCTCCTCCAGGAGAACCAAGAGCTCCAATAGAATCAATAGCTCCAAACAACAGCACTCACTTAGTACAACTTACAACACTTCTCTCTTTCCTTCCAGGTCTCCTTTTTATGCTGGCAACAGTCTGCAGGTCGACCATCTACACTCAGCACCATGCTGATTCAGTTCAACTGGTGTTAAATTGACCACCAGTTTTTAATCCAGCACAGTTATAACCATGAACCCTATGTGGAGAACACAGTCTATGGAAAATGTGGTAACTTTAGTACTCTCTCTGCCACCAGGGTGGGTCTTGGACATTTCCCACCAGGTTAGCACCTTGGGACAGGCAGCCAGGAGGAAGCTCTGACTTTTCAGAGAGCAGGAGGGAGCCATGGTTTACAAACTGCCCAGTGGTGAAACAGTAAGACTTGGACAATGCCACCCCACACCATGCTCCCCACCACTGTGACTATGACAGACCCACCCAGTCCATTTGCTGTACCCTCACCTCAACTCTGCAAGGACAGTCCAGTGAGAATGGAGGACACTGCGCTCCAGGGAGAGACAAGGAGGAGCAGCTGTCAGAACACATTTCATGCACTTCAGGATAGCATTAGAATGTGACCAATTAGTGCCAGGAAGAGAGAGAACAACAAAGAGCCTCAAAGAAGACATAACAAAAAGCAACATTTCAGACAAAAGGCTTTGAGTGGCAAAGAGCTCCAACCCTAAAGCCATCCATGTTAATGCAAAAAAGTGAGCAAAAGACCCCACTCAGGGTCGGGTCATGTACCATTGTCCTTCACCAACTGGAAATAGTAAGTGCTGAAGGGAACATGGTTTGAAGGAACTGGGGCAAAAAGCAGAGGCAGAGCATTTCTATAAGTTTTGACTTTGAAAGAACAGCGAGGAAAATCTGTACACAAACACTATCTATGTCAGCATCTATAATTTTTGAGTTAACAGCTGTGGTATCATAAGTAATAGGGCCACATCAGTGATTTTAAAAGATAATTACTCAGTATTTGTAGTGTTCCTTAAGATTCTACAAATCCTCTTTCTAAAACTTGCTGCAGGTCACTCTCTTTTGCATTGCAATCTAAATTTATGGACTCCATAAACAGTTTTCTTAGAAGTTTTTCTACTCTGTAGCATGCTGATGGGTAAGAACAGAGTAGGAAAGTCATAAATGTTTGTGAAATGTATACTGAATAATGCAGGGGTAGCAAGAGGAAGATGGAGGAACCAAGAAAGGCAGGCAGGAAAAGGAAAAAGTCATGATAATGGCATCAACACACAGTAGTGGCAATTTCATAAATTGAATTGTGCCCTCCCCAAAAGCAGTTGGTGTCCTAATCCTCTGAATATACCTGTAATGTGACACCTGTGAATGTGACCTTATGTGAAAATGAGGTCTTTCCTAATCAAATATGACTAGTGTCCTTATAAAAGGGGGAAACTGGACACAAGCACACATGGAGAAAATGAGATAAAGACAGTTGTGATGGTGCAAAAGGAAAAGGATTATTGGTCACCATCAAAAGCTAGCAAGAGGAAAGAAACAATTCTATCCTGAGTCTCGGAGAGAACACATTTTGATTTGGACTTCTAGACTCTAGAACTGGGGGAAGAGTAGAATAAACGCTATTTTAAACCACCTAGTTGGTGGTACATTTTGCGGCAGTCCTAATAAACTAGTACAGGGACTATGAATAAGGCTGTCTACCTACTCATCCGTTTTAGTGGTTGCCCAGTTTCTCCTGTGAGGGGCCAGATACTAAATGTTTTAGGCTTCGGGGATCCTAAATTTTGTTACAGCTACTCCACTCAGCCATTGTAACTGCAAAGTATGTGTAATGGTTGATACATTGCGTCAATTTGAGAAGTTTAGAACCTTAACGAAGTAACTCAGCAATTCTACATTCTACTTGTAGAGGACATACTCCAGGGCAGCTCTTTGCTCCAGAATGTTGTAATGGTTGATTCATTGTGTCAACTTGAGAAGTTTAGAAGTTTAACTAAGTGACTCAGCAGGGGGCCAGTGGCCTCACTTTGTAAACATCCTGAGCCTGTGCAGGGGAGGGCATGGAGACAGTGTGAGTGTTACACCTGCCTCACATTGGGTAGCCTGCTTACAATATAAGGGAAGAAAAGAGGCTTGCTCACTGGCTTTTTGCTCTTGTTGCTTTGCTCTCCTCTACCGCCTCAAACTGTTGCCCCACTGCCATGCCACCCTGCCTTGGAGCCAGTTGATTATGAACTGAAAACCCTTCAAACTGTGAGCTAAATAAATCTTTCCTCCCTTAATTTTGAGCATCAAGTATTTGGTCTCACCAAGAGAAAATAACTAATGCAGTATGTAAATGAGAAAGTATGGCTGTGTTTCAGTAAAATTTTATTTTATGAATGCTGGAGTTCGAATTCTATATAATTTTGACACATCATGAAATAATGTGGGGGTTTTTTTTTGTTTTTTTCCCAACTATTTATTTTTTAAATTAATTTTATTGGTACTCTTTTGATACACATAATGATCACATTCACCATAGGGAATTTGTACCTGTATATGATATATCTTGAGTCTTCTTTTTTTTTTTTTCTTATTCCCCGACCCTCTTTTCAACACTTCTTCTCTTCCTTATCTTCAAAAGTGTTGTTTCCATTCTTTTCCTTGTATTCTCTTTTTTCCTTTTGCCTTCCTTCTTCCCCCCGCCAAGCTTCCTCCCTTGTTTCCCTTTCCATTTGAACACTTTCTTCCTATTTCCTGATAGCTATCATCCATTTGGTCCTTATTCACACTTTTGGTTTCTCACACAAGAGAAACAATTCCTTATTTGTGAAAACCACTCTCAGCTTATCAGCCATACAACAACAGGTATTGGGCCAGATTTGGCCTGCAAGTGAGCAAGAAGCATCTCCTTGTGACAGCTAGAGGGAGGAGTGGCTTGGCTATCATACACCTCCGTCTCACTTCCCTTGGCTCCTACTTGGTGTTCCCCCACACATGGATCAACTGAGACAACTGTTCTCAGTGTCCCCTTGGGTTACCTGAGAGCTGCTCTCTGGACCCTCTAACAGGGGACGCCCCTTCAGACATAGTGCCCCTCCCCAACCCATACCGCTCTAGATACTGAGGTGGTGGGGAAACTGTGCTGAACATGAGTGATCAGGGAGGGATCTGGGCCATTGTTAACATCCCAACCTCCCCAAACTCCAACAAGCTGTGTTGAAAACAGCTAGTCCTGTTGAAGAGTCCCTGATTTTGGTCCAACCATTTTTCAAGGAGATATGCAGTTGTCAATCAAACAGTTTAGGCCTCCTGCCTCTTTGTGGGACCTTCGCCATCTCAGCTGTGGCTTCCTGGCTGCTACGTGCATATTTGAATCAGTCATAGGCCTGTATCTGGACTAATCAGCAGGCCTGAATTTGAACCAATCATAGGCTTGCAGCTGCTATAGGAGCAGCACTTCCATCACACAGCTGGGGTTAGTCTAGTAGGGCTTCCTCTAGGTTACAGACCCTCCTGGGCTACCACACAGGTTCTGTTTAAATAAACCCTTGCTCCAGTGGTCCTAAGGATCTGCTCACAATTTATTTCTTAGGCAGTATGGGATAAGAAGATCCATAGATCTACTCAAGATTTTTATTCTGACTAGTATGGAAATATCAGTTACTTTAAAAGAAAGAGAAATAAGCATCAGGGGCTAGAACAGTTAGGTAAGAGAAAGAAATAAAAGGGATACAAATAGACAAGGAAGAACTAAAATTATCCTGCTTGTGAATGATATGATCCTATACCTAGAAGACTTTAAAGAATCCCAAAAGAATTTTAGAGCTGTAAAACAGATTCATCAAAATATCAGGGCATAAAATCAACATTAAAAAGTCAATAGTATTCTATATGGCAATAGTGGACTAGCTGACAAAGAACTTAGGAAATTCCATTTAAAATAGCTTTAAAAATACATAGGGAGCAATCTAAACAAGAAGGTGGAAGGTATCTACAATAAAAATTTCAGAACACTGAGAAAAGAAATCAAAGAAAATACTAGAAGATGGAAAGAACTCTCACATTCATGGATCAGTAAAATTAATATTGTTAAAATAGCCATATTGTCAAAAGCTACCTACAGATTGAATGCAATCCCTATCCAAATAGCAATGAACTAGGAAAAACAATCCTAAAATTAAACGGAAGCATAGAAGACCCAGAATAGCAAAATAATCCCAAACAAAAAGAATAAAGCTAGGGGCATCACAATACCCAATTTTAAATTATACTACAAAAACATAGTAACAAAAACAGCATTGAACTGGTACAAAAAAGACAGATAGGGGCCTGAGCGCCTCCAACCAGGAGACAAGTAAGACTGCCTTCCGGGGGCCTGCATGATTGGCGTGGACCCCAGGAAGAGAAACATGTTCTCCCCCCACCCCATACGCCTACCAGCACGGGCTAAGAATCAAGGACAAACCCCCTCCCCCCAGCGCCATAAATCAACCTGCTCATTCAGAGGTATGGCTAAATTGATAGCAACTAAGGTGCATAAAACAACTGTCTTAGTTACTTTTTACTCGTTGCCAAGGCAAAATACCTGAGGCCCAAAATTAGGGAATGAAAGGTTTATTCTTACAGTTTCTTGGGAGTTTCAGTCCATAAAGTGGGCTCCAAGGCAGCATAGGATGACGGGGCTACAGTTCATGGCGGCTGCAAGCTACAGGCCGCAATCCGCGCTGGCAAGAGAGAGGGCGGAAGCCGGGAAGCAAGCAAGAGGAAGACCCACCTTCCCTTATACTGTATCTCAGCTCCACCCCTGGGTGGGTGTAGCAGTCACGTCATTAATCCTGGTGCTAGACAGCAAACTGATCACAAGCATCAGACTCAGCCCCATCAAAACTATGAGGACTTGGGGGTACATAACATATCCTATACAACAACTAAATGCTAGTATTGTTTTGTTCATTTTGCAGGCCTGGGGCCGGCAACCTGAGCATCTCTTTGGAGGATGACAGTATGCGATGTAGCAAAAATGAAGGATTCTCTTCTGTCTTGTCTTCGAGGCCCAGTGTTGTTCTTGCTGTTTTGCTTTATTCTGATTAAATTTTTTTGGCCTTGTTTTATACTCTGTTTTTATTGGTTTTATTGTGTGTGTGTGTGTGTGTGTGTGTTTTCCTTTTTTCTTTTTTCTTTCTTTTTTTTTTTTTTTTTTTTTGGTTTAATTTTACTATACCTGTTGGAAAGGTCAACTATTCTGAAAATAACATGATATATTATAGTAGCTATTGTTTTCATAGTATCTTTCTTAAAAGTTCTGTACCAGTTCTACTGCTTTGTTTTGATTGACTTCATTCTGTTACGTTTTGTTGGATTTTACTATCTTTAAAATAAAAAAAAAAGATGAATCAATGGAATATAGTCGAATACACAGAAACAAACCTATGCAACTACAACCATTTGATTCTGGACAAAGGAGCCAAAAATATGATAGCAGCAAGACAGACTTTTTAACATGCTGCAAAGAAAATGGATATCCACTTGTAGAAGATTGAAGCTAGATCCTTATCTTTCATCCCGTACAAAAAGCAATCCAAACTGGACCAGAGACTTACATATAGGGCAAGAAACTTTGAAATGAATATAAGAAAACAGAAGAAACACTTGAACCCATAGGCACACACAAAGACTTCCTGAGTAAGATTCCAATAGTACAGGAGTAAAACAATTAGCAAGAATCAACAAATGGAACTACATCAAACAAAGGATGCACAGGAAAGGACATAACTAACAGGTGAAAAGATAACCCTCAGAATGGGAGAAAATCTTTACTACGTACTCTTTCAACAGAGGATTAATATCTAGAAGAAGTAAAGAACTAAAAAATATTAATATCAAAAAATCACATAGCCCAATCAACAAATGGCCAACTGAATTGAACAGACATGTCTCATAAGAAGTACAATCAGGGCTGGGCGTGGTGACACACACCTGTAATCCCAACCCTCATGCTGCGGCATGAGGATTGCTGCTAGTTTGAGGCCACCTGGTCTACAAAGTGAGTTCAAGGCAAGACTGACCTGTATAGTGAACCCTGTCTCAAAAAATAAAAAATAATAATAATGATAAGAAGAAGAAGAAGAAGAAGAACAACAACAACAACAACAACAACAATAACGAGAACAAGAACAAGAAGAACAAGAACAAGAAGAAGGGAAGAAGAAGAAATACAGTTGGTCAGTAAGTGTATGGAAAAAAGATGTTGCATACCTTTAACTATTCAGGCAATGCAAATCAAAATTACACTGAGATTCCATTTCACCCCAGTCAGAAAACCCAAAATAGAAATAAAGACCACAGTAAAAGATAGATAATAGGAAACAGGGAGATAGATCTTTCGCAGAATGGACGGGGACCAAGAGTTGGATGGAAGCAGGATAGAAGGTAGGAAAAGAAGATGAAAAAAGAATGACAGTGGGGTCTGTATACGTACCCACAAGGAATGTGACCATTATATACTGCAAACATGCAGTAATTAAAAATCGGGGAAAAATGATTATCTTCAAGAATGCAAAAGACAACAAATGTTGATAAGGATACAGGGAAAAAGAAACTCTTCCAGACTGCTGGAGGAAATGTAAATTAGTATATCCACTATGGAAATCAATATGGAACTTCCTCAAAAGCAAACCAAAAACAGAGCTACCATTTGATCCAGCTATGCCACTCCTTACTACACTCAAGAGGAATTAAAGTCAGCAGACTGTAAGAATGCCTGCATACCCATAGTTATTATGGCAAAATTCACAATAGCAAAGATATGGCACCACACTTGGAACCTATCAACAGATGAATCGTTAAAGAAAAGAGACTATATTGTTCAGTCATAAAGAAAGAAACTTTGTCATTTTCAGGAATGCACATAGATTTGGAGATAAGCCAAGTCACAAACACAAATATTATATGTTCTCCCTAATATCTGGAATCTTAGAAATATGACAAGTAGAAGGGAGACAATTATTAGGCAAGAGAATGGGAGTAAGGTGGAAAGGAAAGGTTGTGAGAGCAGGTAAATCTTAGATGGATACGTTCAAAATATATACATTGAAACAAAAAGGAAGTGTAACGTAATATTGTATGTGCATGTATGAATCTGCTAAAATGAAATCCACAAATCTGTAAAACCTATATGTACTAATAAAAGAAAATGTGAAACAAAAACAGAAACATTAAAAAATAAGAATTGAAAAGGAAGACTCTCTAGCCAGGTTGTAGTGGTACACACTTGTAATCCCAGCACTCTGGAAGCTGAGGCAGGAGGACTGCCATGCATTTGAGGCCAGTCTGGACTACATATCAGACCCTGTCTCAAAAACAAACAAACAAAAACTCCAAGTGCAAATATTTGTCATCTCAGGTCACATTTGACCCTAGACTGCTGAAGAATCATGAACTTCTTCCTTTAGGGAATACTTTGGAGTAGGACAGGCCTACTGCTCAAAGGCCGTACAGGGACTCACTTCCTAGGTCATCATTCTGAACAAACACCCATCACCCCCTGAAGTTTCCTTGGCCATCTTGAGCCCATGTCTATGGTGCCAGCAGCTGACAAAGCCATAAATATTGCCCTGCATGCAGAACCATCTCCACAGTCATCGCCACCAGGAACTGGAACACTGCCACGATGCTCCGCAGGGGACTGAACCTGAGCTAACAGCTCCAGATTTTCAGGTCTGGCATAAGGTAAACTGAAAGAAAGTGCCAGGGAATAAAGAAAACAGTTCACAGGAGGAAATATCGTTTGCTAACACTGCATGGGACTGTACACCTCCCCAGGACTGAGTAAATGCCCTTGAGCAACACTGTAGATCCTTTCAAATGACTTGCATAACCACACAGCCATAAGTCCTTAGAAAGCAGAAACTTCTTTCCGAATTAATTATTCCAGCTCTCTTCATCCCTAAGACTGTGTTTCCTCCATGCGTAGGGAAGTGTAGCCTCTGAATCCTCACACTCCAGTTTGAATCCATGCAGAGAATCCACGACCTGAGTCTACCAATGCCCTCACTATTGCATTTTCCCCCACTTCACCACCCTAGCACAGCACTACCACCTGCTTTCAAAGAACCAGAGTAAGTAGCGAGGGCTACTGAGTATCTCTTAACAGTTTGACAGCCTTCTAAAAGATGCTTCATAAAAGCACTAGAGGCTAAAGAAGCTCCTCTCAGGAGCAGCACAACTTAATGGCAGGACAATGGCTCAGGCCCCAGCTCCGCCCCTTTTCATGGGGATGGGACTCATCACTCAAACTCTCTGAGCCTGAACTCCTTATCTGTGTAATCAGGATCGGATCATCTACTTCAGTGTGTTTTGTAAGAATTTAATATGATTTACGCTCAATAAATAACCACTATTCTCATTATTTTTGAAAATTCCAGGCATTTCCTCCAGCGCTGTCTCCAAACAAATTCACAGAGCTCCTGAATGCCTACTTATAGGGATAGATCTGTGCCACTCCCTCATGGTGGCTGGGGAGACAAGGGGAGAGCTAAGAGCTTTACTTGAAGCCTTGTTCTAGAAGAGCAAGTGGCTGAGAGCAGGGAGTAGAGACAGACCTTCTCGTCCTCAGATGCTCTTCTGATTACTACTTGCTGGTACATTCCTTCGCTCCTGGTTAAAGTACATGGATAAGTGACCCATACCATAAATACTGTACCTGAGAAGAAAGAAAAGGGAATGGATGATCACGTTCAACACACACGAGTTATGTTTGCACATCTTTATTATTGAGAAAAACATTCAAGCATGTTTGTTTCTGCAGCAAGAGACAGGATACAGGAAAAATATTTTCTTTTTCCTAGAAAAGCTGAAGGTCGGCCAGATAAAACAATAAAATACATTCTAACATAACCTCAGTTATGTAGGGCAGGGATGGGGGAGTGAGGAGGTACCCAGCTTCAAGTCTCTGTGGAGACCTGATGGTCAGAGACCCTCCTTCAAAAGTCTCAGGTAGGATATGGAGGAGAGTGATGGCCAGCTGTGGGCAATGAAGGTAAAGTTCTGGGAAGAATCCTTAGTGTTCAGTTTAGGGGTGAGTGGGTGCAGGCTATTATTTATTATAAGGCTCTATATGTTTTTCTTCCTTTTTCTTTTTCATAGTAATTCTTTGTATTACCATTTACCTAAATAAATCCATCTGTAAAGAAACAAAACTATGTTAATTTGTAGTCCAAGTTGATGAAACACTAATATGTAAACCTGGTAGGTGGGGAGGAGAGGAGGGAGAAGGTGAAGGAAGAAAGCTGTTGTCACAATTACTGGCTATCACAGATCATTTAAACGGACATACAACAAGAATGGAGGTTGCAAGGCCCAATGGAGGCAGCAGGTTCCTGTTTAAAAGCCCAGCACTGTCGTTAGCAAAACAATAGTAATGTGCTATTATCTGGGGCTCTCACTGATGGCTGGACAGAAAATCAATGGCTACATAATTTTACTGCACACCAGATATAAAAATAAAAAGGCCTGGTTTGCCAAAGCACAGCTCATAATTAGAGCTCCAACAAAAGGAGTCCCAGTCCTGGTTTTAAACTGCTGCCTCTCTGTGTCTTCACAGAATTCATCTTGAGTTCCACCTGCGTAAGCCATCCAAGTGAAAGGCTAACCAGGATGATTAAAGCGCTCCCCCCAGGCATGGGGAAATCCCAGATTTCTTCCTCTGCTTTTCATTCCTTCCCAAGTGCCCCAGGCTCACTGACTCAGCCAACACTGCTGAGTGAGCAGCTCCCGGGATAAGAGAGGTGCTGGGGAGCACAGCAATGGGGAAGACACTCCAGGACACAGGGCCCCCCACATTCTCGAGAGTGTACTGAGTTCTGTCCTTGAGTTTCTTTTCTTCCATATCTTCCAGAGTGACTACTTTTTCTTTTCATCAATTCTTCTGTAATAACCCTTTCTACACTAGTTTGCATTTCTTTGATTCAGTCCCTTGCCCCAGAGAGTTCTTTGGAAGCAGGACCATGCCATACTGTTACCCTAACTCCTGTTCAAAATGGCACAACGACTATAGACACTTGTTAAAATAACTATTAATATTTTCAAGTGATTTAAAATAGTAAATACTTCTAAAGACTTATTGACTATGAACATGATCATGATCCCTCTGCTTCTATGGCTTCAACTACTAGTTACATAGTGATTATTTTAAGTGTTTTTGTCCATCCTAGATTCACCTTCCAAGTTTCACATTCATTGTTCCCAGTCTCCTATTAAACATCTCCACTGGAATATTCCACAAGCAAACACAACTCAACTTGTTCAAATCTGAGCACATTATATTTTCCTATTCCATACTTCATTTAATTTTTAGTTAACAGTAAGATCATCTATTCACTTTTTCAAACACAACACCTTTGCTGATCTTTTCTTTCCCTTACCCACCACATCCTGGTGATTCTACTACACAAAACCTCTCAAATCATGAAGATTTTTTTTTTACTTATTTCCTTTGCTCCTGCCTTAGTTCAGATTCTTGGTCAACTATTTTTAAATTGTCTGCCACATTTCCATGCTCTACCTTGTCTCATGAACATCTAAGACAAATTTGATTCTGTAATTTGTTACTTTAAAGATCTCTGCTGGTTCCTTAATACCTACAAATAAATGTAACTGCCTCAAATGTACTTCTGTTGATGAAATGACTATGCCTTACTTTATCAGGGTGGCTGGATTGTGATGCTTTCCACTCTATGCCTATAAAATAGCCACACCAAACTTGGAATTATTCTCTGGACAAGCCAGGGAGAGCATCACATCCTTGCACACACTATTTTATTCTGAAGGCCTAGAAATTCCTTCTAATCATTTCTGGTCAATTTTCCCTTCCTTCTGCAAAGATTTCCCTGACTTCCTTAGAAGTAGTTAATATTTCCTTCTCCACGTTTCTCAAAGCCTTCATTCTGGCATATTTTATAGTATCTTATGTAGTTCTTGCTAGCCAGACTGAAAACTCATCAGATACTAATGAAGGCAACTTGATTCATCTCTGTTACCCAGGCACATTCTGGTACATAATGGTCAATGGTTGTTCTGTAAAATAATGAATGAGTCACTATTTTGATAGTCTAAGGCTAGTTAGATATATAGGTAGGCACTAATTGTGCATGATACTCAAAGAGACAGTTGCAATTGAGAGTGCCTGAGAAAACGTAAAATTATAAGATATCAGAGAGTGAGACAAACCCCAGCAAAGAATGATATTTATGAAAATGAGAAGAAATGAGAGCCAGGTAAGGAAGCTGAGATAAGTAGCTGTCAAAGTAGGACAAGAGCAGAAAACAGTGTTGTCATACCAGCAAGCTTATGATAACACTTCCGGAAAGAAACTTCCCTTCCCCAATCTCCCTTTGTGTCTGTTCTCACCTCATAGCATACTTACCCCTATACAGTGCTTATCACAGTGCACTTTAACTGACTACTTATTTGTAACTCTCACAGGAGATTAGTTCCTCAAAGGCAAGGACTCCATCTCATTGGCAGCATATCCTTTGCACATGATACAGAACATGACACACACCTACTGTCCAAGAGAGAATTTGCTGACTCACTGAAGGGATATAGGATTAAATAAATGAGTGAAATGCAGCTAAAAAATTAAATAAAGTAATAATTACAAGATATTTTTGATTTTAGTATTCAAAAAGAT
>RJWM01042958.1:0-14059 GCA_004363535.1 Dasyprocta punctata
TAAAGGGAGATCCAGGTTTGAAAGAGTGCATTTCATTTCCTACATGCACATTTGCCTACAGTAAATCTGTAATGCAACCCTTAAATAGTAAATAAACTGTGAATCAGTAAATGTATGGGTTGAAGACAAACACAGTTTACCATCTCCATAGCCTTTGGGGGCGTTTCTCTGGAAGACTAGACCTCAGTGCCCATCTGACTTTCCCCCATCTCCTCTTGATTTTGTGTTTTTGAGTCATTCTCTTCAGTGATCTTCAGAGCAGGATTTTGATGCTGACTTCATGTAGAAGTTTGGTAGTCTACATGTAGACTACATTCTAGCACAAGTTAATATCAGTGTTTGCTGTCAGGGGGCACCTGGTCCACTGAATATCAGTGGGGTCTTTTTTCTGGGCTGTTGCTTCCCAGCTTGGGCACTGGATATGTTTATTCTTATTTCCATGCCTTTCCTTGTGCACTTCCATCCAGGAAATTGTCTACAGAACCATTTCTTCATTTCCCATCCCTCCTGCTCATCTAAATCTTATTTTACAGGGTTCACTTCAAGTTTCATCTCCTGCAACGAAAGCAAAGATCATGGTCTGTAGGTGCTTTATTTTTCTTAATACTGTGTGCCAATCTCTCAAATGATTTCTAGCTCTTTTTACTTTGTAGGAGGAGTGGCCTAGTGCAGCATATAACTCATGTGAAGCTGTTAAATGATGTGTTTCATGTTACATATGCAATGACTCGTAGAACTGTTTTTGTCACATTTTTCATTGTTTTACCCTAAACCAGGCTAGCACAGGAAATGCTTTGGGCCATGTGGATAGTCTCATTGGTTTTGAGGATTATTATAGAGTGGGATATTTGTGTGGATTATGCTTCTCTGATTCTCATATAACCAATCAATTTTCTTCTCACCAGGTATAAGACTGTGAAGGGACGAATTAGATGATGAAATTGTAGGCTTAGAGTTGAAAATAAATTGACTACTTTCTTTGTTTCTTGAATTTTTAGGTACAAGGAAAGAGTTGCATCAGTTACATTTCTATGAGCTTGATTTCAATTCTTCTGTTAGTACCTAGTACCAGCTCTTAGCACTTGAAAGGGGCATTCCATAAATAGTTGTCAAATAGATTTGTCACACAGGGAGGTTAGCTATAAAAATAAATAGTATTTTTGTACCAAAATTGAAATAATATCAAAGTCTCCTTGCCAATTCATCACTCTACATCTTTGATCCTCTTCAGTATTCTGGAATCAGTAAAATGGCATTTTCAAACAATCTAATGAGAAATACATTTATATTCTGGCTTGGCAAGCTGGAAGTTTTGCAGAGAAAATATTCTAATAAAAATGATGTAGAGATTTTTACATCATGAATGTTTAAGTAGAAGGTGACATTTTAAATCTAAGTCCAGAGGCTAGAGATAAAACTCAATCATAGTCCACTTGCCTAGCTTTCCTGAAGCAATGGTTTCTGTCCGCATTACCACAACAAAGTGCAACATTAGTGTTTTAGAGGTTTATGTAGGGACTGGAGTGATAAGCAGAAGTCCCAGTGAGAAAATTTCTACTTTTCATTCCTAATGGCTTTAGTACATGATGGGAGCGTATAACACATCTCCCCTGAGATAGATTCCTAGTTAATTTATGCCTGGTGGTATATTACATGTTGGTAACACTAATTTTTAGACTTATTTCCCCTTAGGGTTTATCTCCTGTATCTAAAATGGAATGCAGGGGCAGGGGATTTAACTCAAAGGCCTAAGTGCCTGCCTGGCAAGTGCGAGGTTGTGAGTTCAATCCCTGGTACCAAAACAAACAAACAAACAAACAAAAAAATTGATTAACTGAATCTACAAAGATTTTTTTATTGTCAAGTGCAATAAAAGAGATATAGTAAAAAATGTGGTACAATCTTAAAGATTTATTTTTCTTTTTGGCTGCATTTTTCAAATTTTCTTAATATGTTTTGTTTTCATAATCAGAAAAATTTGTTCTGTGGGGTTGGGGTATCTTTAAAATGGATGATCTAAGATGTGTATTGTGAGGGTCGAGATGCCCGCCGCGTGGAGGAAGACACCAACAGACGCCTTCTCATGCAATTGGCAAGGGGTCTTTTTATTGTCCAGGCATGCGTGGGGCTCACTGAACACGCAGGAACAGAGAGCCCTGAATTGAACCTGAGCAGGGCTTATAAGCTATAGAACAAAGGGAGGAGGGGTCTTTGCAAGCGTGGTTACAGAACCAGATGGCATTGGTTAGTTTAAATGGCTTTTTTACATTCATTGGAGAAAGTAACCATAGGGAGGTCTGAGGTTGGGGGCAGTTTTTATCTCGTAACCCAGTTTCCCTGTCAGCTCTGTCCTTGGGCAGTCTATAAACTGTAACAGCTCAATTCCCGGAGTAAGGTGGGGTGTGAGCGAACAGTACAAACCATGCATTGTATTAATAACAGGGAAAAATCCTCCTTACAGTATTCCCATTGCCTGTCAGGTTACCCATATGGCTGACTATTAGTATGGAAACCATTGCATACGTTTGAAGTTGAGGCTACTGTGCCCTATAGTCCTGCTCCCATGAAGCTGAAGGTCTATGGGAGGAAGTACACTTACAGATGAAAAGCACAGGCTAGAGAACAGTTTAGAGGCTTATTGTGTCTTTAACACCCTTAAGTTTTTGTCTTTCTTTTATTTTTATTTTTATTTTGAGGGGGAGTGGTTCCTGGAAGGGAAAAAGAGTTGAGTAACTTTTGAATCCTGAAGTTGTAGTTTTTCTTAAAAGTACAATTTTAAAAATCTGATTTTCCTTGTATCCTCGCTACCTGTCTTTATATCTTCTATGCCACCTCAGGATGCCTTCAGTGGACAGTGGCTCCTGTGATTAAGCAATATGTGTCTCAGAGACTTGAATTTTGTCTCAATTACTTTCTCTAGTACTTCCCCCCATACTCTCTGATTTTCTTGTTTACAGGGGTCATAAACCTTTTGCTGTGAGGATGTTTGTTTTTCCCTCTTATCTAGTGGTTTCCTCTGTGTGCTTTCAATTGTGATAATGACAGCGGGAATGGAGGCCTCCCTATCTGTCAAATCGTTCAGTGAGCTAGCTGGGTGCAGTGAGTCACTGTTTGGTGCCTGCATGGCCTGAAAAGTTTAGGGCTACAAACCTTCCTTTCCCTGGCTTTAGGTGTCTCTGTTCTTTCTCAGCCTCAAACTAGAAGTGTGGAAAAATACCACCACCAAGAGCAACACACAGAGACAGAGACATAGATGCAGATGTACACACACTCACGGGCACCAGTCTTCAATTCGAAATGAAAGAGGGATGCCCTGATTTTGTCAGAAAGTCCTATAGGGCCCCACAGACGGCAGATCTTACAGATAAAGGAGGAATGTTCTCTTTGCGCAATAAACCAGTAAAGGTAGATCGAGAAACAGCTGTCTGATAATTTTTGCAAGTTGTTAAGCCCCCTACAATCTAATCACTGCAGAAAGCCCTGAATCTAAACAGAGGATTGGATTCCTGCAAGGAGAAGTCGTGCAACAGAAAAGCTGTGCAAAAGATAAGGGAAGGACATCTGAGTGCTTCTAAGTACCACTCCTGGGGAATAACTTCACAAAGGTTGTTCCCTTTACTCTTATTGTTCCCTGTGGGGTGGGTGCTGGGCCCCTTATTTTTATAGATAAGAAAACTGAGGGCTGTAGGGTATTTGGCATAAGGACACACAGTTAGCATGAAACAAAGCTGCAATGTCTGCTTTGAGCTCAGGTTGTTTCACTTCTACAGCACCTAAGTTTTATGGTATCATGCTGTTTTGAAGTGCTCTGATTATTTTTATATGTATATTTTATATATATAAATATTTATAACATTAATATTAGTAAATCCAAAAGTATAAACATTTGTGTGTGCATGTGCATGTAGGTTCATGTGTGTGCACGCGCGCGCACACACACACACACACAAAGAAGTTCTATCCCAATAACAATCTCTTATAGAACCTGAGAAGCCCCTGATAAAATTTTTTCTCTTCTCTTTGTCTCTCCTTGTAGACTATATATTTTTGGATTCCTTTTGCACCTAAGCATATTTCTAATATAGTTGTAATCAAAATTTGTATGCAGTTTTCAGTCCATATTATGTACTTATTCATGATTATTTTTGGCATGGTGCTTCATTCTGTCGCATAGTTTAGTGCTCCTCCACTATCACACTTAAGATTAGCCTGATGAAAGGAAAGAAGAAAGAGCAAAATAATTCCTGAACAGTCTGGCAAAAAACACATGGCTTTATGATGATACCCACTACAGGCTTTACTTTAATCCCCGAATTCTACTCTAGGTGAAAATGGTTGGCACATCATTGCTTTGTCTATAACACAAGAGAACATAGTTATGCTTTTGGACTGAGCATGAATATGCATCTGACTTTTATTTCCACTTCAGCAGTGCCCCAAGAAGATAAGATGGTATGACTTTCAGATATATTGGGGAGAAATAAACTCTTAAAGATTATGGAGTTAGAGTATACATGCAGCTAGAATTAGGCCAGGGTGAGAAAGAGAGGGCTGATATGTGCAGTGCATATATGCAGTGCATATTCTCCTGTCTGGACCAGGCCTATGATGTGTTCCCAGTGAAGAGGAAGCACATGAGAAAGATACTAGCTAGCACTTTTCTACTTGAAAGCTGACCTTTTCTTCCTGCAAAATTTTTCCTTGTCAGATTCTTGAACTTCAAAGTTTTCTTCTTTATAAAATCCCATAAAAAAGCACTCTGATTCCACTTTATGTCTCTCAAGAATCTTCTTTCATGGGGCTTCCCAATCTCCTGCCCTAGGGAAGCCAACTGTTTGTACTCCTTGCAAGAGATTTAACTTCTCTGGTCAGTTTCCCCCTGTGTTCCTTGATGATAAATTGTGTTCAGGGTGGAAATTTGGCCTCCTGAGGTTTGAATGACAGCAGAGGGCTCAGGCCTCATCAGCACCCGCTAATCCTTCCTGTTGCTTCCCACTTCCTGCCTCTGCTGCTTCTAGGTCAGCCCTGTGAGGCAGGGTGTCCTTTCTCCTGTCTGTGCATGGCTTGTACTCCCAAGCTGTCTGCTGTCTCCAAGGACTGATGCTCTGTGTGTTGGCAACTTCTGTTCCTTATAGCAAGCTTACCTTCAATGATGGAAACAGATTTGGTCTTTATTACTGTGTTGAATACATTTGTCAGAGAGGTTGTTTCAGAAAAGTACTTTGCTGTTTGTTATGGTTGATACATTGTGTCCACTTGAGAAGTTTAGAAGTTTAAGGAGAGACTCAGCAGGGATCCAGGGTGGGTCTTACTTTATAAATATCCTCATCCTGTGCAAACCAGGGCAAGGAGATTTTGTGAGTGCTACACCTGCCCTGGAGGATGGGGGTGGCCTGTATATACTCTAAGGGAGGAGAAGAGGCTTGTTTTCCTCCTTTTGCTCTGGCCGCTTTTGCTTGCTGATGCCTTGAAGTGTTGCCCCTGTGCCCTGCCACCCTACCTTAGAGTCAGCTGATTTTGGACTGAAACCTCCAAAAACTATAACCTAAATAAACCTTTCCTTTCCTAATTTTGGGCATCAGGTGTTTCGTCTCAGCAATGAGAGAAAAGTAAAAGTAACCAAGACACCCTTGCTGTCTGGTCTGGCTCAGTTTGGGAAAGAGGCATGGAATCCCAGATTGAGCACAGCCTTGAGGAACAGGGTGTTGACTTGTTTTATGGAGTATGTGGCGAACCCTTACCACTCTGTCTGGCTGAGCTGTGTGGCCATGTAGATAGGAGGAGCAGAACAGAATAGGAGCTAAGTTGTTCTGATCAGATCCAGCATCCAAGCCATTTTCTGCCACTGTGTGAAGCAAGACTTCAGACTAAGATTCATTGCTATATGCTGCCTTGACTCCTGATAAAACCTAGAGATGCAAATGGCTTGAGCACAAGTGCTCCCCATTGGGCCCTGGGGGACAAAGCCCCCTGCCAAGCAAACTTCCCCATCATATGGATCCGCCACAGGTCTGCCTTCTCCCTGTGTAGTGGGCATTGGGCACTTGCTGCTCTTTGGAATTATTCAGACAAGAGAGTCTCATCCTTTCCCAGGAACTAGGAGCACTTCACTGTCTTGTTACTATGCAAGCTGCCTCACACATTTGCTGCTTGTTGACTCTGCTCCTGAGCGTGGCCTCTGTGTGACCTTTTTGGCATGCAGTGTTCTCACCTGAGCTTAGTATCCATGACTGATAACTTGTTGTCAGTCTCATCTGTCCAATATTAGATACCATGTGTTCAGCCATATCCCTTGCATGGAATTTCTCCTTCAGCAATGAGATACAGAGAAAGCCATCAAAATACTACGTTCAGTTTTTCTACACATTAGCATGTATCATTACCTTTCCACTTATCAACTACTTGCCCTCTAAGCTGCACAAAACAGGAAACGTGCTTATAATCTCTAGCACTGTACTTTCAGTGTCTAGCACAGTGATACCTACCACTGAGTGAGTACTTGATAAGTACCCATGGCATAAATGAATGAATGAATCTCAAGGCCCTTTCCGTACGAATTACACTAAATATTCTCTTTTCTCGGTGACAAAATGTTTATCACCCTGGAGCATGGGATAGAATGAGACATGGGAGCACAGTGTGTCCTGCCCCTCTAACTTACCCAGATTCAGAGCAGGTGTTCCAGGCAAGCCAAAGGGGAAGATAGATCCTGAAGACAATCCACCTCTCTGGTTCAGTACCAGCTCAGAGTCAGACTGATGTACCTTTGATGTAGATGCTGCCAGCTCTTGCTGAATTTGACAACCAACTATAATAACTGTACACTTTCTGGGACGTCCCAGTCCATTGCCCAGTAAACTTGAAAGAATTTAGAGCCTCCTTCTCTGTCCGTCTGTGTCTCCTTCTCTTTCATTTTATTTAAGCTATCTTCTCCAGTTCTAATTTGTTCATGAAGAATGCTTCCTGCACCAGAAAGCAGGTATGCGGGGAGTGGGAGGTGCTTTTGTTTTAGTGGTTGTGTGGTTGTGTGATTGCTTTAGCTATCACTAAGCCGAAGTACCCATCCTTCTCTGTACTGTAGCCAAGTTCACCAACTGTCGTTTAACCATGAAAACAGAAGCATGTCAGGCAGAATTTGACCAAAACGAAATTTAAAAAACTCTAATTTATAATTTCTCTGATTTTTTTAATGATAATTTGAGCTCAGGGGAAAAAAAATCTGAGTATCTTTTAGATTATTGGACCTTAGAATTTAGGACTTTACATTTTGTGCATTCCTGCTCCTGCAACTTCTTCCATATATCTGCCCATTCCTTCATTCTAAGCTTCATTATTAAAAAAATTAAATTCACATCTGATCTACTCAGGGAATACTGTTTCGTGTTTATCTTTTTGTTTCCTTTTCCGAAATCCATAAATCTTTTACTTAATCATTTTTCTCCTGTAATATCACCGCATGTGTTAATTTTACTCATATTTGCTTTCTGAGCCAAGGATTTCAAGACATTTTCTTTCCTGTTTTTCTCATCTTTTCTTTTGTTGTCATGTTACTATTTATTCTTTTCTGTATCTTAATAGTACCTACATCTGTCTTCCTTGGGATTAATGGAGTCTACTTTGTTCTGTTACCCAGCTGACCCCTGGTCTGGAGACACAGCTCCAGGGATTTAGGTAGCCTTCACCTGATTTTTTTAAATTAGTGCATGTTTGCAATACAGAGTGATTACACTTATCATGGGGAGTTGGCACTGGTACATGACACAGCTTAATGGTTTTCTCATCCCCATCCCACTCATCCTCCCTGTTCCTTTCAGCTCTAATGCTCTGCTTCTAACAGATTTTCATCGACGTTTGCTGCTTGTTGGATAGAAGCAACTGGGTAGGTGTGCCTCCATGAGGGTGAGTGTCATTTATGAAGAGAAAAGGAAATAAGACTGGTGTCAATTTGTCTCCAGTTATACTAAATGGATTCACAAGGCAAACTGAGCTCTGTGTATTGAAACCGTGGAAACACCACAAGTACTTTTAATGTAAGAGCAATTTGGCCAGGCAGCTTCCCAGAGTTTGCTAAACTCTGCTTTAACTACTTTATAACACTGTGTTAACTGTGTCCCCTACTGCTGGGGGAGATGGTTATTCTAGGGATATTATCAATTCTTGTCAATTTTTTGCATGCATTTATAATCTAGATCTTGTGAACTCACTTATGAAGGCAGGTGAGCTCAGCAGCTGGAGGGATGGTGGATTACGATGTATACAGAGCATGCTGTTGCTCAGGTAGGGACCAGAAAGACAGAAGTGCAAAAGGAGTAAACCAAATCACTATTTTAAAATGTTTGGTTTTCAATATGACAGTAGAATTTAAGGGAGTTTCCTTGCTAGTTACCCCAAGACATCTGCTTTGGAGTCCTTGGCAGGACTCTCAATGGGATGATTTGTCCTTGGCCTCATTAACAGAGGTTTTGCTGTTCCACTAGAGGTAAGAGTAATGCAGGTGGGTGTTAGTGCAGAGTTTCCTATGACCAAACCCACATGAGCAACTGGCGCTAATTGGCTCTCCTGGGAAGTCCCAAGAAAAGCTGTCAACGGTGAAGACTGAGTTTTTGTTTATAATTTGTAGTGATTTCTCTTCTGCTGCTGTTTCTCCACCCCTATCCAGATTGCCTCTCTTTCTTGCACAGATAAATGGTTGTTCCCAAAGTGCAGATAATTAGAAAGGCAAGGCACACCTTTCACAGATTCCAGCTGCATTTCTGTCCATTCTCCAGTTCTCTGCAGTCCTTCCCCCAGCCTCACAGGGGGTGAGAACTGAGACCCTGTCATCAGGGAGGACCCTCTCCAAGGGTTAGCTCACAAAGCTACAAAATAGTGTTAAGAAATAAAAATGCACTGCTAATGTGTTACAGAGGTGATTTTTTAAAAAAAATATAACGTGACTTTAATTTTACTCTGCTGAAAACTGCAGATGATTTTACCAGTCGTCCCTGTAGAGATTTCTATCAAATCATTGTATTTTAAGGTTAAATCACAAGAGAGCTATTTATCTGCAGGATATTGGCTGTAAAATAAAGGCAGGCTTTCTGTGGTCCTGGGAATCTTCTGTTAAGAAGATAAAGATGATAATAGCTACCATTTAATAAGTACTTAGATGTGAAAAACTACCAGGAAGAAACAGGAGCTAGGAGGTAACTTGCTCAAGGTCCCAGAACTTACAGTCAGTGTCAGGATGCGATTTGGGGGTTTGCCTGACTCCAAAAACCTGTGCCCCTATGTGCTATGTTGTGTTTCCATGTTGTATTATTGTCCAAAGACTTTTAGTTCACCTACAAAAATAATTTGAATTAGGTATTCTTTTCAGTGTTTGAGGGACAGGAACAGCTCAAGTGTACTTGGATAATCAGCCTACAATTTTGTTACTTCATGTAGTGTTTATTTCAGGGTCATAATTCAAGAGGTGTTGTTGCTAAACCCAGGTGATAATAGGCTTTGTGCATGATGAGGGGGGATTAGCAGGATTTTAGCTTGTTTGTCACTTTTTCCTTGTTCCTTCTTACATGAAGGTATTGGGGAGGCGATTAGAGACTGGGGTGGGGGGGCATTTCTCTTTAGTAGACTTAGACAAATGGAGCTGAGGTCAGCCAGTCTCCTGGGATATGAAGACGCAGGGGACTTCACTTCCTCTGTTCTACCTGTGAGGTAGGGTATGGGACTGGGGAAAATTGAAGGGAATAACAAAGTACCAAAACACTATTTTATCTATTTCATGTGCACTTGGGGCCTAGGAAATTGGTGAGTTCTTCCTTCTGATGATACTTAAGAGGCTTTTTTAAAGTTGTACTTACAGAAGGATTTAAGACTAATCAATGCAAATTGATTTTTAAAAAATCATTACAATCTTCAAACCTCGGGCATTATCCTTAGGTTGTAAGTGTTAAACTCTGCCTACCCTTTTGTTTCATGATGAGCATAAGCTAGAAACCATCAGTGCTAATACAGATAAGTCAAAACCATACATCTTATTTTAAACAAGAGACATTTTAGAATTATGATTGTTTTTGTGTGGTTTTACAGTTTAAATGGAATAGAAAGACTGACCGTTTAGTTGCATGTTGAAACTTCTCTAAAACCTTTTCAGTTATTTCCTTCTGGTAGCAGGTTATAAAAGGGAAATATAGAGGGCGATACATGGGAGAAAGGGAATCAGTTCAAATCTTCGTGGAGTCTGTCTTACAGCAGAAAAATTGATTGTGACAATCAAAATTTAGCCCATTAACTATAGGAACTCTCAAATGTTGCTTGGTCATTATTAGCATCCCAGCAGAGTTCTTTCTATTTGACTGAGAGGTAGGATACAAAAACACAAATATAATTCAAATCATATTTTAGCCATATTTACCTTTTACTTTTTATGCTTTGTTCAAAAAATCTCGGAACAAGAATTCAGCACAATAATTTGTTTCTAGTTTTATTTCACTTTCATGTTTCCCCATAGAATAGGCAGAGATTCCAGTAAATAATAAAGTAATCAAAAGGGAAGGCAAAGAAGTAGAATGAAAGACAGGGTCTCTGGATGAATATAGACAGGGCAGTCAGCCTCTCACTCATAGTCTATCTTGAACAGTTGGAAATGATTTTGAAATTTTATCTAGTCCATCTCTTTTCCTTTATGCAGGACTAGTCTTATGCCTTTCCCAGTAGATGATAATCTATCCTGTATTTTAATGAAACTTGTAGTGCAGGAAGCTCCCAAATGAACTCATTGTGAAGTTAGGTGGCTTTCAGAGATGGATTCTGTTGTCACTTTTTAGTGTTCATGTTCTCCTCAGGGATGAGAAACTTTGTATAAACAGGGTTGCATCCATGTAAAGTATTTTACATGAGACTTGGACAAATTGACAGATACCTAGAGAACTCAACTACCCCAGATAAAAACTAATCCAATCTCTTTATTGTGACTGGTTTAAGACTGCTCCAGATTGAGATTGCAGGCTTTTATATTTTAAATTCATGTTGTGCTGTTTACTTATGTGGCCTTTAGACCTTCACATTTTGCACAAATCTGTGCATTGCTGGCATCTTTCTGTGCTCAGAAGCATACTGGTTCTGTCAGTCAATACCACAAAAATGTGATTTCTTAAGCAAAAAGTGACTCTTGCTGTCTGCGATTGAAATGACAGTGTCAGCACTGAAATGATTCAGAGAGCTGGACTCCAGCTGTATTTCTGCCACAGCTACTGTATGACATTGGGTGAGTCATTTAGTAAGTGTCACTGAGCATCAATTTATCATATCAGATGTATGGCCAGATTACAAGTTTTCCATAATAGATTTATTTGGGGGGGGGGAGTGAGACAAAGTCTTACTATGTAGTTCATTCTAGCTTTGAGCTGACTATGTAGCCCAGATTGGTCTTGAACTCACAGTGATCCTCCTGCCTCAGACTCCTGAGTGTTGGAATTACAGGCATGTGCCACCACACTGGGCTACATAATGGATTTTTTCATAAGGTGCTCACAGATATGAAAATTGGTCCCATGTATAAAGCCTGGTGTAGGGACATACCCCTGTAACCCCAACACTCGACAGGCTGAAGCAGAAGGACTAGTCTGGGCTATATAGTCAGTTCAACATCAGCTTGGATTACATGGTGAGACCCTGTCTCAAGAAACAAAAAAGCAAGCCGGGCGTGGTGGCGCACGCCTTTAATCCCAGCACTCGGGAGGCTGAGGTAGGCGGAACGTTGTGAGTTCGAGGCCGGCTTGGGCTACAACGTGAGTGCAAGGCCGGCCTGAGCTACATAGTGCGACCCTGCCTCAAAAAACCAGGGCCGGGAGTTTGGCTCAGTGGCTTAAGCGCCTGCCCTGGCAGAAGAAACAAAAAAGCAAAAAATATTGGTCCTGTTTTTACATGTGTGTGTGTGTGTGTGGGGTGTGTGTTGACAGAACTTTTTACTAAAGGACTTGATTTCTTCATGTGTAGTTAATAAAAAATATTTTATTTTCATATTTTCAGCAGAAGCTTTCTAGAGATATACAATTATGGTTTTTTTTTTTTTTTTTGCTAGTGAAATGCTCTGATCTGGCACATCTGCAGAGCAGTAGTAGCTGGGCTTTCCTTGGTATCCATTGCAGAAATAGAGTAAAGCTATTTTCCTGATTTTGGACAATAGTTTGTGGATTCTTTTGTATCATGAACTCATTGAAGGCAGTGGCCTTCCCTTATTTGTCTGTGTAAAGAGGGTCTAGTCTGGAGTTGAACACCTGGAAGATATTTATTAAATAGCAAATCAGGCTGTTCATAAATAGAAACTGCCTTGAAAACTTTTTGAGCTTCCAGTCACAGAAAATGCTATTGTAGGGTGGATTTTTGAAATGGGTGGAATTTGCAGTGAGAGGATATCTCAGATCCAGAATTTATGGGAGTTTCCTAAGGTTATAAAGATAATATAAGAATAAAATTACTTATTGATAGCCACAGGTAGGTCAGCGAAGGTCAGAGCACAGCTTTGTAGGCAGCTTTTACTGGCTTTTTCCCAGGTCCTGATAAATTTTCTTATTATCTAAAGTCCAGATTCTGTCTGAGAATATAGAATTACTGCTTAGCGAAGTTCACCCTGATTTTCAATGCATAAGGAAGGGACATAGCCCTGTAATACTTGCTTCATCTTTTACCTTGCACAATTCTGTTATATACTTATGTATTCAGTGCATCAAATTTGTGATGAATGTTTTTCTACTTTGCTATTCTATTACCCTTTCATAGTTCATATATCCTTCTGGAGAGTGTGAAATATGTCTCATGGAATTATTTCTCCTTGATAGCTAGTGTTTTATTATCATAGGAAAAACTCAATAAGTATTTTCTGGAAATATAAGATAAATATGGTAGGTTAGATAGTTTTCCAACATAGCACCTGAAAGTAGAGATAGTAAACATGATGAGTTTATGTTTAGCAAAAGTTTACATTTTGAAAGTATAAAAATCAGGACCACAATTCCCTATCATTTTACTATCAAAGAATAGCCACTGTTAAGACTCCCAATTATTTTTCTGTATAGATATTTTATATAAAAATAATTTCAATGTGTAACTGTAATCTGTGCATACACAATGTGTCCTGATTTTTTCATTTAAAATTATATTATTTGCTTGTGATTATCATGTATATTCCTTTTGTGTAGGAAATATTCTGACAATAAAAATTTAAAAATCACAGAAGTTCCAGGCAGAAGAATTTTCTTAAATAATTTTGATTGTGCTTGCATAGTTTTCTTAAGCATTTATTTATTGGGGACCTAGCCTAGATCCCCAACCTCCCGAATGAGGGTATGGCGAAGACTTAGATAAATGAGACAAATGGTGTGGTTTAGGGCTCCAGGAGAGTCAAAGTCCCTACAGAGTTCTTGACTCTGTAGCTGAGATGAGGGCTAAGACAAAGAGCATCTCTGGATCACCCGTATCTGTTTTCATTGTGGACAAAGAGAGGGGATACTGAGGGAGGTGCCGGAACTGAGCAGGACTTGGGAGTCACTTCAAGGACATCTCTAAGTATGAAAAAATGCCAGAAAAGGAGAACTATCTTATCTCCAAAATGGTGTTTGTGGTGGGACTGAGATGCCTGCAGAGTAAGATGCCTGCAGGGCAGTCTCTATTAACATAATTGATTATGGAGCCAAGATGTCCTCAGCTGTGACCTTCTTTACCTTGCCCTTTGAGGTATCTCTGACCTCATTGGCCACGACAGGCCTCAGTCAGGACCAGTGATTCATAGAGGTTCATTTACTACGAATCAGCTCCCATTGCCAGGCAAGGGACCTAGGCCTAGGACAGGCTCACAGATTAATAAAAAGCCAATTAGTAAATTTTAAATCCTGCTCACAGCCACTTCATAGTAGTCTCCAACATTTATTAATTCATTATGTTTCTTATTAGACTTTTTATTTCTTTTATTTATTTTTCCATTAAGGATCAAGGTAAACATTTTGGGACATAGACATTTTCCTGTTTTTCTTTTTGAATGTTTTCAAAAAATCATTTACTTTTTGGTAAACTGCTTTTC
>RJWM01042959.1:0-14035 GCA_004363535.1 Dasyprocta punctata
CTTAATTGTACAAAAAGTGATTTCTATCTTCTAAGGTTGTCATAAGTACTAAACTAAATACGGAGAATAACTAAGTTTATAAAAGAGGCAAGAACTGCATCCTGCACATTGTATCCAATCAATAAATAGTAAGAATTGTTATTAAACTTAACAATATTAAATGGCTGATATCTGCCTTTTCTAATCTACCAAAATGACAGTTCCATACAGTTCAACCTAATATTCATGTTCCAAAGACACAGAAGACAGGCCTGAAGACAGTGGTTCAGAATACAAGCTTGTTGATAAATGAATGAGAGACACAGAGTTCATATACACACAATGAAATATTTTTCCAAATTAAAAAAAGAAAGAAATCCTGTCATTTGCAACAACATGGATGTACCTTGGGGATATTGTGTTAAATTGAATTAAACAAACACAGAAAGAAAAATACCACATAATCTCCTTTATATATGGCTGTAACAAAGTTGAATTCAGAAAAGAGTACAATCCTGGTTTCCAGAGGGTGGTGTGAAAGGGTGGGGTTGGGAGATGTTGGGCAAAGGATAAAAAATTTCAGTTAGGAGGAACATGTACCAACTTCCCACAAGGAATGTGAACATTATGTATTACAAACATGTACTAATAAAAAGAAATAAAAAAGATCTACTGTATGTCATGCTGACTACAGTTAATAACAATGTATCATATTCCTAAAAATTGCCAAGAAAGCAGATTTTAAGTGTTCTCATCACAAAAAATAAGTGCATGAGGTAATAGATACATTAGTTCTCTTCATTCAGCCATTGCATAGTATGCATACATTTCAAAATATTATAATGTACAGAGTAAGTATACACAAATTGTATTCATCAATTAATTTTAAAAATAATTTTTAAAAAACAGTACAAGTAGAACTTAGAACCAGAATCTTCAGGCACGAGTCCTACTTCTGTCACTCAATGGTAAGTCACAAAATCTCTCTAACTCAGTTTCTCAACTGCAAACCAAAATGTGAAAACACTTATTATATAAGGTAGATGAAGAGATTAAATAAATTAATCAACACAAAGCTCTTAGCCTAGTACTGAGCTAATCCTCACTCATGTTGTATTGATATGACTCATTTTTAAATGAAAGAAGTAGCTCTGAAGACAACTGAGATTCAACTTCCACTCTGTAGTATACTGGATGGCACTGATAAAAGAAAGTTATAGGGTTTAAAAATATGTTAAACACTGAGCCCTAGAATTTTGATATATAGTAGAACCAAACATAATCTAAATAAAAATGTCTGATACTTACTTAAAAATTATCTGAAAATTCAAAAACAATGATAATGCTGAAAATGAACATTTTATTTTGAGGATTGAACAATATTTTTCTTAACATCTTAAATTGCTAAACATTTTAAAATATAGTTTAACATAAAATGGAAAGTCATGCCAGGGATGTAGCTCCACAGCATAGCACCTGCCTGGCAAGTGCAAGGCCATGAGTTTGATTCCTGGTACCAAAAAAGAAAAAAAGACAAAAAAAGATAAAATGAAAAGCTAGCACTACATGTAATGTAGAGTCTAATACTTTCCAGGGGAAGGGGTGTTGAAAGGAAGAGAGGAGAATGGGAAACAAAACAAGAAGCAAGGTCTACCACGTACAGGTACAAACCCCTATGATGAATGTCATAATGTATATCTAACAGGTACCAATAAAATAAAGTTGCCTCCAAAAACAACTGACCCAGTGGATGTAGTGTCTGCAGAAAAAAAAAATTTTCCTACTTTTGTTCCCAGCTATTCATTACAGCCAGCTAACAATGAACAACAGTCAGTAGATCAAATAGTGAACAAGCCACTAATTCTGTAGGAGACCATGAGCAAATCACTTCAATCTCATATTTTTTATTTCTGAAAAAAGAATGAAAAGAAATCTACGTAAAGATATCAAAACTCCCAAGACTGAAACTCTTTGAATTGCTATCTGTTGTGAATAGATGAAGAATAGAAAGCAACCCGGCATGAAGACGCATTTCTGTAATCCCAGGATGTGAGAGGCTGAAGCAGGACAATTGCTGCGAGTTCGAGACCAACTTTGACTACATAGTGAGTTCAAGACCAGCCTGAACTACATAGCAAGACCCTATCTCAAAAAAAAAAGAAAGAAAGAAAGAAAGAAAAGAAAAGAAAATAATAGGATGTGATTTCTTCAAAAGTAATATAATCCATTTAATCTGTCAATAAACAGCAAAAAAAAAATAACAATAGGTAACTGTTTCAACAGCAGCATGTTAAGAATAAAAGCATATAAAAAGTAACAGCTAAAAATAATATCCTCTAAACTGAAACCATAGCGCATACCTTAGCAATTCTGGCTAGTGACTATTATTCTGTGCAATAATAGTAAAGAATTAATGATCAAGTCTTCTTCTGAAATTCATTAAAAACATATATTCCCTTCAGTAGAATCAAAGCTGCCCAAGTTAGTGTAAAACCAAGATGGTTTTAAAATCTTAGGTCTGTTCATTAGAGACTCCAATTTATGACCTTCAGCAGTTCACACGACATCAACCTTCTGTTTCTGTAAAAAGAAATGTTGTGATATAACTCCTGGGACTCATGAAAGGGTAAGTTAGTTAATGTTTCTAGAAGATAATGATTGACAAAGAAATATCCTCTTGTGTTTCACTAGAAAGCTGGTAAGAATCCAGTCACTCAAAACTTCCTAAAGGGGCAAAAAAGTTCATGACCATGCAGTAGCTCTAAACAACATTTCTAAGAAAAAGTAAAAGAATTTAAATTCTCAGCATGGCATCATAACTAGATTGAAATTGAATAGTCTATATACAAATGTTAGTTTGAAGGGGAAAAATATGTATAAAGCCAAGACACATTGAATCTGCTAAGACAAAATACATTCTCTTCCCAAATTAAAGTATTTACGCCAATTCAGTGATATTTTTTAATATCAAACTACAAACTACATCTCAAAAAATAGATAACAATGAATATGAGGGCTTCCATAGGCAAGATTTTCTGTTAAACTGCCTCAACATTGAAAAAAATAGAAAAAGAATTATTCAAGATTCCTTAACAACTATTTTCCATTAAAGTAAACAGTAACTATTTTTCATTCCTTTGAATAAAACAGGTTACATCTCAACCAATAAAAAGGCTTTTATTTAAAAGATTGCTATAAGATAGTGGATAAGTCATTATTCGATTTGTTTATTTTGATGTTTGTTTTGGCTTTCCCTCAAAACATTTTTTTTTTCCCTTAGACCACTATAGACTCCAAAACTCAGAAATGTCATCATTAAATATCTTCCTGGAAGTGCATAATCTGATTAGTACATTAACTTGGGAATAAACCAACCATGACCACATTGCCTCCTTGTCTATATGGTACCAGTCTGGGAAAGAATATTCATGATACACGCTCACAGTACATCATGATTACAACATCATAGGAAGTCAGTATGTGTACATAACACAATTTAACACTTCCCATTTAAAAATCCAAGCCCCAGAAAGCTTAGAGGATAAGGCATAAACTTGAGAGGTTTTTTATACTTTATACCAACAAGTAGAACCCACAATTTTCCATCTATTGTCAATAACCTGATGTATTTTTTGTTGAGCTAGTTGCCTGGTTAGTTGTTTGCTTTAAAACAAAATGATAACTTTAGATGGCCACAAAGGTAAGCCTATCTTTCCCACAACCTATACTTGAACTGTCCAGAATGAAAGTCTTTAGCCACATACAACCATTCAATATGTCAACCGTGCCTATGCTAATCAAAGAGCTTAATCATTAGTTTAAGCAATCTTAATGTTTATTCATTTATTTATGCATTTATGTATTTGAGATAGGATCTCAGTTTCTCAGGCTGCTCTCAAACTCTTTGGCTTAAACAATCCTCCCACCTCAGCCTCCAGTGTAGCGGGGACTACCTGGAACTCATTTATGCTGTCAGATGACATTATAGTATGTCTGCAACAATTTAGATACTATATATGAATCTGCTGTTTCATTTGTAAATCTTAGGAGATTAAAAACAAAGATTTGATATTTCTTATAAAAATTTAGTGACTGAATTATTTTTATGCATGAGAATAAAAATAGCATATTTTGAGTAATTAATACAAAAACATGTAAAACATTTCATTAATTTTTAAATAATGACTGTCAAAATAATAATATTTTGGATATATTGGGTTAAATGCATTTGTAAGTGAATGTTTCCAGCTTCCTTTTACTTTATGACTTACATGATATTTCTATTGGGCAGCAATGATAGGAGTAATATTAACCAATGATCTGAGTACCTGAGCTGAGCCAGTTAAAATAGTTTTAAAGTGTCCATTAAGAGAGAAAAGCAGAAATCAGAAAACATTGCATTTTTACACTCTGCTTTTGACACTGACCACCCAAAACACTTCAGCAAGTCATACACTTTCCTTGGCCTATATATCTTGTGCTTGATATGTAAAATGAGAATTGTTTCTTAGCAAAAGCAAAATACTTGTAAAATGCCTTGCATACTATAGGTTCCTGTAGAATTGAATGACTAATTGTTCTCAATACAAAGCAAAGATCACAGACAATTACTAAAAATTTACTGCTTCTCTATATCTTACCTCCTTGCAGATAAGATATTTTCTGTGAGCCCTTCCAGTGATAATACTAGAATAACTTTGTTAGCCCAATATGCTTTCCACATGAAGGCAACCTTTAATAATGCATAAATACTTAATGCTATTAGCAAAATGTCCAGAAAATAGATAGATGTATTTCCATTTGTGTTTTTAGATGGTACAAACTAATTTCCAGAAATATCATCATGATTTCTGTGAACCAAAAATTTCTGTGACACTAAAACAAACTTACCATATCAGAATATTTATATCCTCCTCAGGATTTCTGCATTTCTGTCATGGTCAAACTGAGTGTCTGATAAGCTCTAATATGCACTGCTCTAAGACATCAAACTAATACTTTGTAAGTTATTAAAGACATAAAACATGGGGACCAGCATTATTTACTTTAAAATTACATTATCTCATTGTTGCACTGTATTTATTTCAAACTTGAAAAGTGCCTGAAAATTCTTATTCTATGAAACCATACCACAGATATAAGATTAGAAACATAATTCTAGAACAAATAGATATTCCTTCATAAAGTAAATTGCAAAAGTACAGGAGTTCTTTTTTATTTTTTTACTAAAAAGTATATATTGGTTGAAATATTAATTTTGAAATAGCATAGGTAAATTAATGACTAGAAAACTCAAATGGGCAATTCGTGGAAAGATACAAGTTTGAAAGTCATAAATCATCTTTTAGCATGCTGTCCAAAAGAAACATCATTCCTTTCCACAAGGATTCTCATAAAATGTTGAATCCTGACCAGACAGCTTAAAGATCACCTCACTTAATTAGTCTTAGGTTTTCTTGAAAAGAAACTCAATGACCTCTCTTTTTATCAGTTTGTTTGTTGCCATTCTTTGCCCATGGTCCTTTCATCAGTCTCTTTCTTCATTCACTTCATTAGTAATTGATTGAGGCCCTGGGAGTTCGGCTCAATGGCTTAAGCGCCTGTCCGGCAGGCGAAGTTGTGAGTTCGATCCCTGGGGTCGCACAAAAAAAAAAAAAAAAGGTAACCCAGTATTCATTGAGGCCCCATGTGCCAGCTGATCTTGGACCACCCTAACTTGTCACACCATCTAAATAAAAGCCACTAAAGTGGGCTGGAAGCAGAGAGGTAGAAAATATTTTTAAATGTTTTAAAAATGTGCTGGGCTATGTGTGTGTGAATGCACTTACGCGTGTATACGTGTGTAATCTTCATTTTATCTGACTTGTAACCAAAATAAAGCTGAAGTTGCACAACATACACGTTCATAAAAGTTAACTTGTTTGTTTCCAACTAGTCTTCTTAAAAATAAATTTTTATTTTAGTTTATACTGTGCTACTAAGTTAAAATCCAAAGCTCAACTACAGCTTTCCAAGTTATTGCAATAAATATTCCAATTCTTAGATTTTATATTAACACAAATATCTACTGACCCAGAACAAATTTTACTGATCCAGAATTCTTGTAATTCTCAAAAGTCTTCTTCAACTTGTTCATCAAGTTATGTAAGAAGTCAGATAAATCGCCCACTGAACAAAAATGTCCCCTTCATTAATTCACACCAAATGGCAAATTTCCAGGAAATAAAATAAGAATGATAGGCTAGCAGACCTAACAAGTTTACTAGAAAAAAAAATTCATCTTTTTTAAATTGTAACTGTTTGTTCACTGGTTTTTCCCACTAAATTACATGCAAGTAGAGGGGAGGGTAAGGTTTTACTCTCTGTGCCCATCAGAAAAGCAGATTTCAAGCCCAGCAGTGACAAGCCCTGTAATTCCAGCACTCTGACAGGCTAAGGCAGGAGGATTTGAGCCCAGCCTGACAGACTGGACAGACTTTGTCTCAAAATTTCAAAAAGGAAGAAAGAAAAAGGGAAGCTGGAGAGGTAGCTTAGAGCAAAGGCCTTGAGTTCAACCCCTAGAACCGAAAAAAAAGTACAGATTTCATAACAGTTTCTGAATGGTTGAACAGAGATTACAGGATGACAGAATATTTACATTCCTAATTTCCAATAAAATGTGTCTGTTTTTGAAATTACTTTGCCCCATCCTATTAACTAAAAACAGTTATGAGACATCTAAAAAAAAAACAGTAAGACTTACAGGTTATGAAAAATGGCATCTTTTGGTATAAAAAAATCAATTAATATTAATTTAGCTGCAACTTACTGCAGGCTTACCATGTACCAGTCACTACCTAGGGTGCCAAGGTTTAAAGGTAAATAAATTCTTTCTATGCAAAAAATATGAAAGCGCTAGTTCTATAAAATTAATCTGAAGTAATTCTAAATAGTCACTAAACTATGGAAAACAGAGCAATACCTCTCTTTAAAATGTGCTTTCAACCGGGCGTGGTGGCGCATGCCTTTAATCCTAGCACTCGGGAGGCTGAGGGAGGCTGAGGTAGGCGGAGCGTTGTGAGTTCGAGGCCGGCTTGGGCCACAACATAGTGCGACCCTGCCTCAAAAAGCCAGGGCCGGGAGTTTGGCTCAGAAGCTTAAGCGCCTGTCTGGCAGGTGCAAGGCTGTGAGTTCGATCCCCGGTGCCGCAAAAATAAAATAAAATAAAATAAATAAAATGTGCTTTCTTCCTCCATGAAAAAGAATGACAAATCTGCTTGCTTAGGTGCCTGAAGAGTCTGCAATATATTTGGGTTCTTTGCTTGTTCTTTAGAAAATGCAATCTCCTATGCAAAATAAAACGTCATCAGTGAGAGATTTGTGAAGGGATTAAATAGGAAATGACAGAAAAGAAGGATGAGCTCAGAAACAGAACAGAAAAAAGAAAAGTATCTACATGAAGTAAATAAAGCCAAGTTTTACACAACATCATTCTTGCATTAGATCAAAACACTAGAACCACAATCAGCTGCTAACCTAAGGCAAGCAACTGAGAACTTTCCAGAAATGAATTACTGCATTAGACATGCATTTTGTGAGAACCCTCAGTAAAACAAAACAGTAGAGAGATCCTCTGGATAAACAGACAGCAGGCTGAGAGCCACGGTAAGTGATAACTAGGAGCCCCCAGGGGTTGATCTTCCAAGGGAAGCAAAGTCTCCAAGGCACTTTAGAGTTTTCAAAAAGGAACTTTCTCAGACACTAATAGCCTGATCTGGCAGACTCATTCATTTCACTTTAGCAGACGTTATCCTCAGTTCTTAAAAAAAAAAAAGTCAATCTTTCTCACCTAGACAAGTGTGAATAATAAATCAAGAAAACTTGACCATGTTAGATATCAACAAAAGTTTGAAAAGTGTACAGCAAATGTTTCTTTAATGAATACAACCGGCCGACCCTTGTGACAATGTCTGCCTGCATTAAACCAAGTTCTACTTACGCCCAACATCTGGTGGAGGTAGTGATACTCTGGCCCTTGATTGTAGAGCAAGAAGGTTTTCCAAAAAAGTAGGACATTCAAGGAGAGCCACATGAGCTAAAACAATCAAAGAGATGAAGGAAACAAAAATTAAAAATAATCACTCGATGAATGAGGTCACATTTTCTGAACACAGTACTTATAATGCAACAGCAATAAGTGACTGCAGGAACCATTCTCAATTAAGCAGAAAGCTGGAAACCACTCAGGGGAAAAACTGGCCCTAACCAGTCCCTCTAACCTAAGAATAAACATTTGGGTGGCAAACTGGTCTCCCCTGCTCATCTCCCAAATAGGATGATCTGCAGTTGCAGACATCCCCTGAAATAGAAAATAAGACTTCAAATTAGTGACAGCACTGTCCTAAGCAAACAGAGGGAATCTGGGAAAAAAAGCAAAGTGGGGGGAAATCTCTAAAGGGTTAAGAAAAAACTGTGTTCACTTTAGTAACTTCTCCCTCCACATCTGTACATCCGCTCTCCCATCTATGTGAAGGAAAGTTCCCAAGCGTAGGGAATGAGGAAGGGGTGCTATTATTATCTCTGAGTTTCAACAGCATAAACTTTGTTAGTTGAGAAAGTTCGAGTAAGAGACAAAACTTCTACTTCCAGCTGCCCACCCGCGCACGCTCAGGGAATGAATCAAGTCTAGGAGAGAGAGACAGCCGCGGGGCGCCCGGCCGCCATCCTACCAGGCAGAGGTGTTTAACCCCTTCGTTGGCCAGCCAGCTCCTCCAAGACACAGCCATGCCGCCGGCCCGGTGCTGCGCGCTTGGCCCGCCGGCCGGCCCGAGAAGAAACGGTGGCCCCGGGGCCGCGGAGACGGTAGTTTGTCCTGCGGGACAGGCGAGGGACGCAGGTCAAAGAGCGAGCGAGCGCGGCGCCGCGCCAGCCCGGGCCGCCCCTCTGCGCCCTGAGTGCGCCTCTGCAGCGCCGCGCTGCGCCTTTGTCTGCGCAGAGCCCTGGCGGCGGCCGCTCTGCACTACCGGGTGGGGACTCGTAGGCGTCCCCAGCAGGCTCGAGCCCGGCCTGCGCCGCTGCGAAAGAGCGACGAAGAGGTGCAGAGCGGCAGTCATACTAATAGTGGGGACCGCGACTCCTTCTCGTGTACACACACACACGCGCGCGCTCATACGCACGCACGCACGCCAAGTTTTTTTTATTGTTTTCCCCCAAAAGAATTCAACTCAAAGAGCCTGGGTACAGAAATTTGAGCCGGATACAGGCAGGGGTGTTAACGTCCCCTTTGTCCCACTGGTCCTCGGCAGCTCGCCCTACCTTCACACGGACGCCCCCTGAGGTCTGTGCTCAAACCTCTCCCTTCTTTATCCTCGTAGCCACCCCACCTGGTTTTGGAAACTTTTAAAACTTTGTTGAATACAAAGAACCAGGGAATAACTGGTTAATACTGACGTAATTCTCAGAGGCTTTAAAGCAGTTTAGATTTCCTCTTTTTCGGAATTTTTTTACTACCTAGTTTCAAAGTCTATATGGCAATAGGAATCCTCTCAGCCTTGCATGGGGGGCCCAGTGAACGGTAAAACAACTGTGGCATTGATACACAATACCCTACAAAACAGCGTGTCAGTGTTAAGGAAGAGGGACGCACGTAAGTCGATCATTCACACAGAATGTCTGACGCTTAATAGATGTTCGATAAAGATTTATTAAAACAAGAACTTCCTGTAATAAAACGACAAACAAGTGACAAAATGTTTACCACTAGTAACATAATTGCATGACTTTTGTAATATACTAGGGGTGGAACAAAGACTACTTTATCAGAGTCTTTTTGTTTTTTTATTTTGGGACAGGGTTTGACTAAATTGCCAAGTGTGGTCTCCAATTTACAGTACTCCTGCTTTAGCCTTCCTCATAACTGGGATTACAGTACGCACCATGGCACTTCGTTTAGTTCTTTCTTTTGTAAAACAAAATACATTTTAGCACACTACTCATGCCCATACTGTATGCCCAATCCACTTATCACAATTAATTTAATTAACCAATTAATGATTGCAACTTTCAAACTGGCTGTGGTGGTGCCCCTCTGTAATCAGAGCACTGAGAGACTGAGGCAGGAGAATCACTGCAAGTTTGAGGCCAACGCAAGCTACTTAGTGAGTTCCAGGCCAGCCTAGACTGTCCAGCAAGACCATGTTAAACAAAAAAAAAAAAAAAAGAAAGAGGAAAAAAAAAAGCTTCCAGTAAGTTTCTTCCTAACAGTCTGTCATCTCATTTTAATACATTACCTTTTTATTTTCATGCATAACCAAATTTAAAGATGAAACTAACTCTTCCTGAAGTTAGACAGTATATTATTTATAAACAATACTGTGATGTCATTGACCATGGTTTCAGAGAGTTCAGTCCATGATCAGCTGGCTTCAAGGCAGAAATGGTGTGGTGGAAGGGCAAGGTAGAGGAAAGCTGTTTGACCCATCACAGCCAAGAAGCAAAGAGAAAGGAAAGAGCTGATGCCACCTCTTCCAATCAGGCTGTACCTCTAACAACATACTCAATTATGAACTCACTGGTGGATTCCACTGATGAGTATGGCACCCACATGGTTGAAAAACCTCCTGTCTTGGTTACTTTTCTCTCATTGCTGAGATAAAATACTTGACACCCAAAATGAAGAAAGGAAAGGTTTATTTATCTTACAGCTTTTCGAGGTTTCAGTCCATAATCAACTGGTTCCAAGACAGGGTGGCATGACTGAGGGGCAATTGTTTATGGTGACTGCAAGTGATAAGACCAAGAAGGGCAAAAGGGGAGGAGCACGGAGAGAAGACTCTTTTTGTCCCTTATATTGTATGTATAATACACCACACCCATAATCCCAGCATCGGACCATGAGTCATTCACAAACTCTAGAAGCCCACCTCCATGACTGCATGAGGCTTTGAGGGGACATCCAGACACAAACCTTAACACCTTTCAAAGAACCACTTTTGAACACTTGAAAGTTTGGGAGGGCATTTTGATATAAATCATAATATTTTGTTAAGATTCTTCAGTAAAAATAATAGAATTTATACAAATGTAGATTATATTTATCATTATTATTTTATAGCTCTCTAAAAGGGGCAAAAGATCTATTTATGTTGGCATGCAAGGAAATAGTAATGTTAGCCATCCCTAGGGGACACAGGTACTGTAGTATTATGCAGAAGCATTCATCAAAATGTTTTTATAATTTTCTCTAAGCCAGATTGTTTAGTGTAAGTAGCATCTTTCCCAGGCTAGGCATACATACTCTCTAAAGTAATGAAGGAGTTCTGTAGCACTATCAGTATATTTCAGATATCATGATGAAGATCACTCCTTGGCCAGTAAAATAATTCACATAAAAAAGAAAAAAAAAGCCTTAAATGACAAATCGCTTATTATAAACTATCAATTAGATGTTCTTGACCTATTACTTGTTACTTAATAAACACAGAAGCTGTTGAAAAACATTTTTGTAGAAAGGGTCCTTCAAAATATGAAGGATGGGTTAAATTTGATGAAAGTTTACACGTTCCACCTACTTGATTCCTCCACTCTTTTCTGTCCTGGCTCAAAGTCATACCTTCCTATGAAGCTTCTCTTAACCCATTTTGCTGCCTATCACACACAGAATCATCCTGGAAGTGTATACTCTTCAGTGTGTTCATAATACCTTGTACATATAATTATTACTGCATTTTCCATACACTAATTTAATTATGTGTATGTGTGTGTTTGATTTGCTTAACAAACTAAACTTTTTAGGATAAGCCTACATTTTGTTCAGTTTTTATTCCAAGACTCAGCTTTGTATTTAACTGAATGATTTTTGATTAATATACTATCCTTATTTCTATGCCTTTCTCAAATTTCAGTTTTTCAAGTGTAACTTTCCAGTAACACAAGAAGTTTCTGCTCGGGTTGCTAATCAACTACTAGGAAAAGATGAATGGAGTGAACATGCAATGGTATAGGTGACACTTACTGCATAGGTCTAATAATAAACATTTGAAAAATGAGGTGCTCATGTTATTTTCCTGAGGCTGGAGTAATAAATTGCTATAGATTTCACAATTTAAAACAACAGACGTTTATTCTTTCACAGTTTGTTGATTGACAAAACCACAGTCTTTCCAAGTTGCTCAGGGGAACCTGTCCCTCACCTCTTCTGACTCAAGTAGCTAATAGCATGTCTGGGCTTTTGGCTGCACCTCTCTGGTCTCTGTCTCCATGGTCTCATTGGCTCTATCTGCATATTAAATCAGCCTCTGTCTCTTTCCTCTAAAGACACAATTGTGATTGCATTTAGGGCTCACCTGAATAATCCCTTATCAAGATCCTTAGTTCAACCCTAACTGCAAACTCCCTTTTAATTTTCTATAAAGAAGCATTTACTAACTCCTAGGATTAGAGCTTGATATATTTGGATGGCTGTTGTTCAGCCCATTACACCTAAATTACCTCTATTGATGTTAATTTTCTTTTTCTGATTGGATATGCAAGACTTAGAAGAAATCCCTCTTAAGGAATAAAAGTTGGAGGCTTCTCAATGTTTCTATCAGGAAATATATATATATATATACACATATATATTATATATACATTTATATTATATATATATTTATAATATATAAATAAATATATGTAAGTACATACTTACATAATTATATATATTATATATAAATATAATAATATACAATACTAGTTATAATATAAATATATCAATATTAATAACTATACTTACAATATATTTATATATTATATATTTATATTGAATGTAAATATATTTATATGTTAAATATAAATATAGTTATATATGAAATATTTATATTAATTATAAATTAAAATATATAAATAAATATATATTTATGTCAAACATATATAAATAGAATTTGCCTTTCCTGTGAGCCAGCAGAAGCCATGCAGGTCCTGGGAGGAGAAACAAGAAGCCTATTCATCCTTCCTGTGAGCCAACTGGAGCATGGGCTGGGAGACAAGATCACACCCCCATACACCATAAGCAACCAGCTGATTCAGAGGACAGCCTGAGTTAATAGCAACTGAGGTACAAAAACAATTTAATGCTTATATTTTTTGATTGACTTTGCAGGCCTAAAGTTGGTAGTGTGAGCATCTATTAAGAGGATAACAATATGCAATACAGCAAATATGGGGGAATTCTTTCTGTCTTGTTTTTTAACTCCAATATTTTTTCTCACTGTTTTGTTTTGTTCCATTTTATTGTTTTGTTTTATTTAATGTTCTGTTTTGATTGGTTTTATTCTGTTTTGTGTTATTTGATTTTACTGTGTCTAATGTGTGGATAACTATTTTGAAGATAACAAGATTTATTATGGTAGCCTTTGTTGATTTCCTATTATCCTGTTTTGAAGTCCTGTATCACTTTCACTGTTTTGTTTTGGTTGACTTTATTCTGTTTTATTTTATAAGGATTATTCTCTTGAAAATAAACTTTAAAAAAATAATGAGGACTTTGGATAATGTGTTCTGTTTAAGTAAATGATGAAGACGCTTTTGTTTTTTTTTTGTGTTTGATGCATAGTTTATAGAAGGACCTGAATCAGGTACCACTGTGAACCTGAGGAAATACAAAAATTACTTTAAAGACTTACAAAATGTATACTGTCATTAAGAAGGCAAAACATAAACTCTTAAAAGTAACTATAAGAGCCAAGCAAATGAGGGAAATCTTTACTAAAAAAAAAAAAACTCAGTACCTGAAATGGGACTTGAACCATGGCAGCATTTGGAACAGCAGTACTTGATAGTAGGAGGAATGTTTTGGGGAAAGGTCTTAAAGCAGAGGAGAAAATTTAAATAAATACTTGAGGATGGGAAAGCTTGGAGTAGTAAAAGAACTATAAGTTGTTCATTTTAGAGATAATTAAGGTTAATACAAGGTATTTAATTGGGACATTCCTAGTTTTCAATAATATGTACTGAATATCCAAAGATTTCAAAAAGTGTTTCTTAAGCTTCTGGGTTATTAAAATTGTGATCTGTAGGGAAAAAATAATAAATACACATA
>RJWM01042960.1:0-14058 GCA_004363535.1 Dasyprocta punctata
CTTCTTCTTCTTCTTCTTCTTCTTCTTCTTCTTCTTCTTCTTCTTCTTCTTCTTCTTCTTCTTCTTCTTCTTCTTCTTCTTCTTCTTCTTCTTCTTCTTCTTCTTCTTCTTCTTCTTCTTCCTCTTCTTCTTCTTCTTCTTTTCTCTCTCTCTCTCTCTCTCTCTCTCTCTCTCTCACTTTCATTCTCTCCCCACCTCCCTCTTTCTCTTTCCTTGATGCATGAAAGTTAAACTTAACTCAAATTCAATACATTTTTGCTATCCTAAGACAACTTGAGAAAGGCAACCTAGCAGGAAACTCATTGTTATTATGGGCAAATGATCCTTGAACATGTAATGTCAACATACTAACCAACAAATTAGGTAATGCAGGTCATATTCCTTATCTACATAAATACATATGACATTGTACATATTTGTTATGTAAAATGGATGAATCAGGAAAATGGTGAAATAATCATAGGGACTTCATGGATATATCTTAGGAAATGGGTAAAAATAAGTTAATGTCAAATTATTTTAGAGATAGTGATAATACATTAATAATTTGAAAATGCTAGGACTATTTGATAACTGCAAAACAATCTAATGAAGTTTGCACAGAGAGAAAAGCTTTATAGCATTAATTACTTCAGTATTTGTTTTCACATAAAACATTTAATTATTTTATTTTCATTTTTCATTTTAAAATGGCCTACTACAGTAATAGAAAATAATACTGATTTACAATATTGTAGTACAAAATAGGTTCTTGCTAAAAATGAGTTTGCTTTTTCATCTCCCAGTTTATCATAATGTTAGATCTAAGATTTCTGCATTAATAGAATGGCTATTTAAAATCCCAGCTTTTATAAACAAGTAAGTACTAATTTATAAATGCTGTCCAAGCAGCTCATTATTTGGTTGTTATTTACTTGGAGTGATATTTTTTGTTTTACTGTGGTCTTTTATTGCATACAACTTCAAAGACTTACAGTTAGAGGGTAGAACAATAATTAATTAATACTTATAGATAAATTAGTGTGGATTTATTGCATGTAATATTTATGCTGCAATCTAATGGAAAATTTCATCTATATTTCCATTACTTCTACAGCATACTTTAACCAATTTTCTCTTACTATTCCAGATTCCCTCCCCTTCTTGTTCTTTTTAACCCCGAACTTCAGTCTTACACCCATCTGCCCTGTTTCTGTTCATTTTCACTGTGCTTACTGTCTTTAAATGGCTTCATGAGTTGTTTTCATGTCTTTAATAACTCTCATTTCATAATTGGTACTTTTCAGTGTCAGCTTTTCATCTTTCACTGGGTTTCACAAATGCATTCAAGTTTTGTATATCTGAAATGGAATCATGATTATCAGTACTGTTAGGACCCCTAAATAATACTCATTGTCCCTTACTAAGTTAGGAAACTGTTAAGAAAGAGTCAACTAAGTGACTTTTAGGGAATGAACTCCAAACTCAAAAACATCAGAAACCTTAAAAAAATTTGGATCAACTCTGTCTTGCTATCCTGTATGACTACTCATGTGGGTGTGGATTCACCTTTATATCTTGAGGTTCTTAAGGTCTAGAGTCTAATTTTCAAGAAAATTCAAAATACAGTAGGAAATATATAATTGAACTTTTTTGTCCTGTAACTTTATAATCTAAAAAGTTGCCTAGAGTGAGTGAGATATTTCTTCAACCCAAAATCATTGAAAGTTTCAAGATAAAATGGTCCTACATCTATGTTGGCTGCTGTAGGTGTCACTTGTATAAAAGGAAAATAGAATCACAAGAATTTTGTTTTCTAAAGACAAATTATTGAACTTGTAATTTCCATTCATGTTCTATTAATAGTATGCCTACTTGCTAGCGAAGCTGAGAAATAAAATATACAGTTAGGTAAACTTGTGCCTGGTAAAATTTAAGCAGTTCTGTTATAAATGGAAGAAAATTTTATTGTGTCATTGAAAATAATTTGATATTTCTTCAAAAAACCATGGACAAGGAGTACTCAGAAAACCCTTTCTCTCTCAGTGGCATAAACTCTTGAGCTTGCAGAAATGAGCATGAAGTAATGAACTTCATTTTCTAAACCTGATCCATCAACAATTCAGGCCATCAGGAACAATTCTTAGAACGTTCCTAGAAATTTACCTAGTGGTAACAGACAATGAAGTCCCAAGATAATTCTGCTTTCATGTTAGAATTTTAAAATTCTTCCCATTAACCTGCCAACTGCAATGCACCTTTGCCCCAGGAGGCTGCTGACATTTTATCTTCTTCCTCTTCTACATGGACCAAAACAGTAGCCTTTAATCTCTAAAGTTGCTCATCTTTACTATTTATTCTTCAAACCTATGCTCCTGTATCTCTTCTTGTCATTGATCTTTATTTTTCTAGTTTTTAAAATATAAGAGTATCTGTAGATATCCTCAAGAGAACTTCAAAGTAATTTGAAGAAAACTAAACATTTTGTTCCTAACCTTTTGGTAACTTCTGAAAACTTAATTTAACTCACAATCAAATGGATTCTTTTGACATTTTATTGATATAATCATAAATAGAAATATTCAAGAAGACAAGAAGAATGGTGAGTCATGATCATTACTAAAATAACTAAAATAATTGAGTGTAATTTTAGTTTTAATCAAATGAATAAAATTTGGAGTTAGACTATGGGGACAATGCTACTTTACTGAAATTATCAGAGTCTAAAACAATGTAAGCCTAATACTTTATGATAAAATTATAAGACTGAAGAGAATATTTTATCTTAATAGATTATATAGCCACAATGTTATTTATGAGCACAATTTACGTTCTTTGACACTGCACTCATATTTAACAAGTAAATTAAGAAAGAAACTACTATTTAACCTTATTTGTAATGCATTTGATCTCCATCTTTCTGATGTGATTTTTTCAAATATACAGGAAAAGTTTATTTCTGACTCAAGCATATCATCGTTTTATCCTTTAATAAAAGTAATTGCTAAATAATCAAGTTTAGTTTGAAAAGTAACTATTTGGAAGCTGGTGAATGCTTGTAAATTTAGCCACAAACAAAAGTGTGAAACAGAGCTGATAGGTTTGCCGGATTGTGTCATTCACTTATCTACTTCCAAGTTAGTTAAAATTAGTTGGAATATTTCCACAGCCCACTTGAATAGTCAAATAGGTCAAGACACATCAATATCTTAATCTGTGGTTTATCTTGCCTTTCTCTTCTATAGCTCTTCTTTTGGATCCAAGCATAAACTCTTTAACCAAGCATAAAGTAGAAATGTACGAGTTACTTGTAGACATATAACTCTTCTGTGTTGCTTTAAATCACTGTGCACTTTTTGTCATTCTGTTTTCATTCTGAGGGACACAGATGAATAATTGTTCACTAATATTTAGTATTCTTTGTCTATGTTGTAACAGAAATGGATTTAGCTAGAGCCTTGAGTTCTCAGGCTCTTACTTTACTCTGATTACGTTTCTATTTTCTGGACAAAGGAATTCTAGAGGTGATGGCCACTCTCAGTTACAGTTTCATGAGGACATGAGAGCCTTCTGATTTTTCTGTACCCAGTGGACTTAAGAATTTATAAAGTAGCATCTTATGTAATAGATGCTTTGAGCACAGAGTTAAACATTTCCCTCAGAATTTTGAACGTACTCATTCTTTTATATGAAATATGAATTTCTGTCCCATGATTATGATACATCTGATAACAATTTAGCAAAACACTGATACAACCTGAAAGCTAAATCTGATTTTGATTTTAGGACTACACCTAATATATGACTGTTTTGTATAAGTTTGTTCCTTCTCACTTTTATTCTAGTCCTGCTTATCACTGCATTCTTTTCAGAAAATAGATGCTCAAGAATATAGGACAAGGCATAGTTTCATTACTTGGTTACTATCATAGTAAGGATAGGTCAAAGTAGGAAAACCAAGCAAGACTAAACAGTAATTATCAGGGACCACAAATTATAAACCGAGTTTAGGGGACCTCTAAGACTATTGCTGTCCTGCCCTTGAGCCACATCGGAATGCAGAAGCTCCCTTTTCTTTTCTTGTCACAGTTGCAATACCTCAGGATAGTAACTGTTATGGTGTTCACAGGGCAAGATAAGACCTGCTGAAAATGATAAGGCACTTGGAGAAACTACAGTTTCCTTACAGCCTCTCTGTTTTGTTCTTGTACTTGCAAGAAGGTTTTATTCTTCTTCCTAGCCCCCTTTGGACTTACTCTTCCTGGAAACTCTCGTGGTCCATTGTCCTTGACCCGGAAGTAATCAATATATACTAAAGTTCTAGCTGCCTCATGGGCTTTGGTCCCCCATGAACAACTGGTCATCTCAAATCCCTGCTGCACTGCTATTTCATCCCTTGCACTTTCTTCCCACTATACACCATAGCACGTGGCAGGAGACTGAGGACTCACTGCAGGGGTCCCTGATAACTGGTACCATGGAAATTGTCTCTGAGAAGTAATTCTCATAATTTGAATTACACTGAAACTACCAAAAGAAGAAAAGCCACCATCTGCAAATACAAGAAGCACAGAGGTTAGAATAGATTTTTTCATAGATCTTAGGAAATTATGATTATTATAGACAAAGATTCAGTATAACAGAAGTTTTTTAAACATTTGTTTCCTTTCTTTTATGGTACATCATATTAAAGGACATGAGCAAACCAAGGAATCTCTCTAAGTGCATACTGTATAAAGGTTAAAAAAATCACCTATTCTAGCTGCATGTAGTCAGATTTTCTCTATTGTGACAAAACACATGAATGATTTAATTTGACTCAAATCTTGAGAGATTTTAGTGTATTGTCAGTTGTTTCTACAGCTGTGGTCCTGGGACCAGGCAGAATATCATTGCAGAAGGACATGGTAGAGGAAAGCTATTCATGTCAATGCTGCCAAGAAATTCAAAGAGCAAGCAAGCCAGAAGGAGGGGGCCAGAAAAAGGAGATTGTTCCAAGGTTAGGCCTCCACAAATCACTCGTTTTCACCAGCCCCACATCCTGTTCCTTCCAGAGAATGCAAAACAGAAAATGACAAATATAGATTTTTCAGACTTTCAGATACAAATAATTTAATTGGAAATATCATTATATAAATAATTCTGATAAAGATAAAATGAAAATATGATGGATAAAATTTATGTGTAACAATCTGCAATTATTTCTCACTAAGATATCAGGTAAATCTTCAATGGTAATGTATTTTTTGACTTTAATTTTAAATATGAAGGTAGTAACTATGGAGGAAAACTGTGATTCCAGGTAAATATGGCATCATGGAAGACATTAAAAGATAAATCTAGATTCTGGAAAGGAGTAAATGTATTCAAGAGACTTAACAATTGTAGTTCAGGAACTATTTCAAGTAGAAGAAAGTAACCATCTAATATCCAAGAGTATCAATGATGAGAAAGGAATGTTGCATGAAGAGGTCTGAAAATAATCAGGTGTGGGAAGTGGTGTGAGCAGGTGGCACGAGTGGACAGTCAGTCAGGGTATCTTTTCTTTGTAGTCAGGGTATTCTCTGGCAGGTCACATATCTGCACACTCAGGGATGAGTTGTGTGTGATGGCAGCTGATGAAGGAGGACTGGATACATAGGTTAGGTGGTAGACTAAAAAACTAGAGAATTTGGCAGTAGATTTGAATTTATTTAAAGTCATAGGACCTTATCCAGTTTATAAATGGGTAGCAAAACTAGTTGGAAAGAGGTGAGTTGATTGTCAACAAACATAGAATCATTGTATCTGTCAGTTACCTGAACCTGAAGATCTGAAAAAATTGTCCAAAAGCAATAAACAGAACCACAATATAACCCAGGGTATATTATATTTTCTATTTAATTATATAATCTTTATAGTGACACCATCTCTTCCTAGGTCCAATCTCAAAGAGAGATTATTTTTGATCACAAAATAAGACATCTCATTGAATTTGGTCTGATTATTTATGAATATTTGATAAGTATAATAAATTGTTATTAAAGCCTTTTAAGGTCTTCTCTACTTAAATTTGACTTATAAAAACTCTTGAGGGTAGAAAGTTAAGACAGAAATTTACCATCAGATTTTACCTACAGTCCATATAAATGTGAATGACTTCCACTCATCCTGAGGTTACAAAAATATCTAAGAATGCTAGGCTTTGTAGGAAGTTACTCTAATTAGTCTGCAGGCTGGATACCCTGTAAAAGAACCCTGAGGCTAGTTTTTCCAAAAGGGCTATTTTTTTTTTTAATCGAGAATTGAACTCACGACCTCTTACTTGCCAGAAAAAGAACCTTTTGAATACAGCTCCTTAAAAATATAACTTTCTTCTAAGATCAGCTAAGGTGAGGGCATAACCAGACATAAATTTCTTCAATAATAAAGTTCCTAGTTGTTTCATGGGAAAAACCTCCAAAATCCCCACCAGAGTAGTTTGGAACAAGATTTTCAAGAATGAACATAGGCAGAACTGAGATATTCGGGTAATTTCCACATTACAAGTTAAAAAATCTGTGTAAAGCATGGTCACTTTTCTGAAAAAAGAATTTGTGGGCTGCCAGAGGCCTGGTCATACCTACCTAAGTGAGCACCATTCTCAAATACAATATTCTAGTCAAAGCCTTTGTTTATATAACCAGTATGACAATCTCCTAATAAGAATATCAGTAAGAGATTTTTTGATTCTGGAGATGTTACTCAGAGTTAAAAGGTGAGTGTTCCCTTTCTGCTTATAAAAGCATAGTATACAAATATCATGAGTTATTCATAGTTTAACAGGGAGAAAGTGTTTTTTTAAATATATCCAGTAAATACAAAATTAAAGTATCAGAAATATTCCAAATAAAACCTATAATCCTGCTTTACTGGTTTATCCCATCATTTGTAATTAATTCTTATTTTAATCCTCCTTGGGTTAGCAATCTCAGGAATCCTTTTGCTTCACCACTGGCATTCTGGAAATTCTGATTCAGTCCAGTATTGGAGATATTTAGTCAATGCTGTAAGAACATTGTGCCCAGGGGTATTGGGCAAAGTCTCTTTCTGTAGGTCATAGATTAATGAAAAAACATTTGTCTATGCATTTATTCAGTGGATTAGTGAAAGATTTTAAAATTAACACTTGAGGGAACATGATGGTAAAGAGTATGACGTTTTTCTGAGACAAAAAGCATTGATTGTCTTCAAAATTCACAGACTAGAAAATCAATAAAACCAAAAATGATTGTCATAAAATTTAAAATATTTGCTTTTAAAGTAGATTGCTCAAGAAATAAAGAAAAATCTTTCATTAATGCCTGTCTATAGTAGAACAATAATAAAAGAAACTTATTTTCATTTTAACAGAGGAAAAAAAACAGAACTTCTGCATCAGTATAATTTAGACTAAATGTATTTTTTGAGACCATGAAATCCTAGCCTGTTTTTACCACAACAAATAAAATTCCTCTCCTTTAAACCTTCTACAACTGTTTTAAAGTCTTAAATTTTTGTCCCACACTTGTCTATTACTTTATCTGGAAGAAGCAGCCATTTTACTTCAGAGCAAACTATTTTCTTTTCCTTAATTAAAACAAATTTCCTATACCTCATATATGAGAAATGTGTCATTTTTTTCTTCCAAGATATTTTCATTTGCATGTATTTGTTATATTTTTTAACTGTGATAACTTCTGTTTCACAGTGGAAGCCATGAGGTGGATAAATGTGTATTATTTTTTATACACTGATAGACTACAACAGACAAGGAGTTTAGGAAAATATATCTCACACTTCTTCTAAAGTCACATATTTCCTTATGTTATAACTTCTCAATTTTGTGCCAAAATCATTTGATAAGTATAAATATTATATATCTGTTGATACATATATTTTCCCTAAGTAACAAATGGAATAAGAGACATAAAGTTCATGAAGCTAACACATTTCACTTAGTTTCTATGAAAACAATTTGAAAACACAAAAAATTATTTTTTAATATCAGAACTGTAAAAAGATTAAACTCGTGTAAGTGCTTATATCAGATTTGCTAGATAACAATCAGTTTAGCGGTTTATGAGGATAGGAGTTCAAAGAATCTATGCCTGAATGTGTTATAGGTAAATATGAATAATACTATGGTTTAATGTCACCCGAAGGTCCATGTTTTAAAGGCTTGTTTCCTAGAATGGCTCTATTAGGAGGTGGTGGAGCATTTCATAGACAGTGTGTTGTGAGATTTCCAGGGTGCTACTGGCTAGGTGTTCGAAGGGGATTATGGAATCTCAGCCTCCTCCTCACTCACTTATTGCTTCCTGATGAGGTTAGAAGTTTTGCTCCACCACATGCCCCCAACATAGAGTGTTATGTTTACCCAAGCAAAGTGGCCTTTAAAACTGTGACCCAGAGTATATATTTTAACTTTATAAATTGATACTCTCAGGGATTGTGTTACAGCGATGCCAAGTTAACTCGGGTTTTATCTATAAGTCTTATCTAAGTGACGTGGGGAAGGGTAGCTCTTTTCAGAACCATACCTATGCACTAAACAAATTAAAGTTTCTTAATCACCATTGTTTTCAAGGAGAATAGACCAGGTTAATCCCAGCATTGTGAATATGAAAATTTTGTGAAAATGCATCTATCTGGTAAGTATTTTAAATATCCAAACCATATACATATTCTTAATATGTCACTGAATATTTAAAACCAATAAATTCTTATGAAATTGATAAGAGTATTTTTCTCTATAACAGTCAGGTTTTAGAAAACCAAAAAGCAATTACAAATAACAATTATTGTGACATTCTTAAACATCCAAAAACATACTTTTCATATACACAGTTTAAGAAATTAATATAAACATTTAAATACTAAAATAGGGCTGAAGCTACTTTTTTTATGAAAATACAAATGTACAGTTGAAAAATGTTTAAACTTTTTCTGAAAATTCTGACAAGCTATTGAGATGGTAAAATAGTCATGGCTTTCAACTTTGGAAGTGAACTTTTGCTTCTGATCTTTCCAGGACAGTGATTTTAAGCATACTGAAAAATTTAAAAACAACTAATGGATTTTTAAATTTTTTCTTTCATTGAAGATGTATGTTAATTACACCTCTATCTAGGTAGAGACAAGAAAGTATGCAGCAGGAGGACTACATGAGCTCAATTGTGATGTGAACAGGGTGAATAGCTCTTTCCACTGAGTTCATATCATTTGCAGTCTTCAGATTAGCTGTGATTTTCTCATAAGACTGCTTATTTTCAGTTGTGGGGCCATGACTAAGTTTTAGAGCTTACATACCTCATGACTAACAAGTAATATTCTGCCAACCTTGCTACTGTAGAAGTTATTTGATTAGCAAGCTGAAGGTTTTTCAACTTCCTGAAGCTGTTATTTAAACCATATCTTCAGATTTCATTATCTTGACTCCTAGCAAGGCCAAAATCATCTCCCATTTCAATTTTCAATTTCCCTTAAATTGTATAAGAACCTTTATTTTATTTCAAGCAGTAAGTTATTAAATACTATGCAGAGAATCCACAAATTGCTACCAGAAGTGTCTGTTTATTGCTACTTAATGCTTCTTTAAGAACAATCGCAGACTAGATATTTATATTTGAATATTTGGACACTGTATACTGACTTCAAAATAATATTGGACATAAGCCTTTAAGACTTAAGGAACAAAGATTTAGCCCTGCTTGTAAATTTTATTACCAGACAGGGATCATCTGATTCAACATACTCTATAAGATAAAGCTCCAGAAGAAGCTAAATAGGCTTCCAAGAATTTTTATATGTTTTAAAACTATGATTTCTGTCTTACATCAAGTAAGCAAAGTCTGAAAATGTCATTGATTGGCTAACAATATTTGGACTACTTTCAGAGATTATGTATGGGCTAGACTGCCTGGAAGGCATTTTCAATATATCCGTGAAGATCTCATTTGGCCCATGCTGTCTGGTGGCTGTGGCTGTCCTTTTGTATACTTTATGGTAATGACCATACCTTGTGCTCCTTTTATCACATTTGGATTTCACACACACACTCCACATGAGGAGTATAGAGAAGGTACCTGGTCAATTTTGTCTAAATGACTGCTGACTTAGGAAATATTCTCATAGACTCTACCATGTGTCTGACACTATTTTTAAGTGCTACAAGTACAGCATTTAAACAAAAACCAGTTGGTTATCTGTTTATCATGCTACTGGGGTCACCATTGGGCTGTTCATTCCAAGAAACTCAGGCTTTTCAGTTTTGTCAGAGTTAGATTTTAATGTTTTTTTTTCCAAGTGAAATTTTGAAGGGATTCTAGGGAAAGTGTATAATTTCACAAGATGGAATATATTGTAACCTCAAGACCTGAGATCATGAAGTTAATAAGGAAATAGAACACTTCTATTCTAAGGTACTCCAAAGAATAACAAAATCCTGAGAAAGGAATTAAAAGTAGACGCCATAATGTTAACTCAGACTCTCATTACTTAGTGAGTGCTGCCAAGCAAAAACTTTTCTAATACAGGAAAGATTTAGTCTAGTCCCTGTGATTGAGACAAACATCATAAACTTTAAAAATACTAATATTCTAACTTTTGAGGAAATAATACAAAGAGATGCACAACATATAAAATGCATTATGTAAGTATACATCTGATCATAGCAAAGAATGAAGATGCTTAAGTTCTACCATTGTGGACTTGTCTCATCTTCTGGAGGCAAAAAGTTAAATCTCTGCATTTCATAAGTGTATTTGAAAAGTCACAATTATGATTTGCATTAATGTGTAGAAAATAGGTTTTTATGTATCTTGTTAAAAGATAAAAGTGAGGACAGTAGTTGTGAACATGTTAAATTTTATGCTTTACTATAATTTAGCATTGTGTAAACCAAAGACATTATTTCAACTTCACTATCTCATTTATTTTAAGAAAGGGTTTCTAAGTTTGTCCTTACACATTTTCAAATGTTTTTTGTTTTCCTGTATTTCTACTTGCATGGTGATAATTTGAACACTGACATTGCTTACGTAAGCTATAATTATTTTTTAACTGATCTGTGTATACTTACTTTGCTACCTTTGAAAACTTTTTTGTGAAAAGGCCTAAGATAAGACATAATTAAACTCTTGAATCAATGGAAAATAAAGGGATAGTATCAGTATTGCTCCCTTATATAACTTTAGGATAATCTAAATATTATGTAATGGCTTATGCTATATTTCTCTTTAATATACTTTAATTTTTTCACATTTATTACATGGAGAAATTCAAACATCTTATCATGACCTATTAGCCAAAAAGGGTATACTACATATGTTAACAAATTAACCCTAACTCTCAAAAACTTAGCAAAGTAAAAAATTCATTTTCCACTCATGCATAACCAACATGGATCAGATAGTCTTGAGCATCCGTGGCTATATAATATAGATTTTTGGTGTCATTCTAGATGACTGTAGGCAAGGAAAAAAGAGCATAAGAAAAGCACATTCATCCATAACAGCTTACACCCAAACAGGACCATTTTACATTGTCTTTATGTGGTGCATACCACTTTCAACATATGTAACTTTTATATCACAGCAGCATAAAACTATTTGTATTAAGCCAATTCCAGGTTACCAAGATGAGACTGGGAAATACAATCTTTATAAGTAGCTATAAAAAGTAAGTGAAATAGTTCTTAAATACATGTTGTTATGCCTTTCATACCTGATGTTCAAAGTCCGTTGTGATTTGCTCTCTGTTTTCAGCCTTATTATCCTCCATTCTCTCTAACAGAACTTTTTCAGCCTAGTCAGAACATTTGCTACCCTCGAAAACATTATGTTGATTTGCATGTTTTTATGATTTAAGAAAAAATTAAAGTACCATTCTGAGTGTTCTCTCTAGCTCTACTGTTATCCCACAAAAAATCTTACACATTTTTGAATTTGCATTCTCTGCTTTGTAGCTGTTGTATTAAATAGCTGATATGTGACAGACTATTTAAGGTGTGGTGTTCTGAGAATAAAAACTATCAATTTGAAAGGAACATACTATAAGACAGAAGAAGGAAGAAAAGAGGAAAAGATGGAGGAAAATTATACAATTTTGTCAAGTTGGATAGAAAACAGCAACATGAGTAGAAGTCAATCATTGTAGGCAGGAGCATAGCATCAAAAAGGAAAGAATAATTTGGTTGAGAAACTATATCAGTAAGTACTGAGTTAGAGGAAGAGCTCATCAGGAGTTCATAGGATAAGATTTAAATGTTCATATAGATAGAGTTGCAGATGTCTTAGATAGACTGATAAATACATTAGACAGATGACAGATGGTAGATAGATAGATGATAGATAGATAGATAGATAGATAGATAGATATAGATAGATAGATTTTAATTAACCTCATAGTAGTTGTGGCTTGTGAAGGAAATGCAAAAATTTTAGGAAACTGTTCAAAAAAGGAAGATTCAAGAGAAGGGAAAACAATTGATGATCCAGTTGTTTCTTTCTGCAGCAGATTTGCAGCCATGAAGTCACTGGTGAGATGCAACATGTAGAAATATTTTCAGTCTTCTTTCCCTCTATTTTGTGGAATCTGTGATGTCAGTTTCTTTTATAATTTCATTAAGACATACCACCAAGGGTAATCTCTCTTTTAAGTAACTAAAATAAACTTTTGATAATTTATCTATTTTCTCAGCAATGAACATGTAACTAACACAGCAAAATGTAGACAAATGAACTCCAAAGCATAACACATATCACCTGAGGTCTGGTTCCCAATACAGCCCTTGTTCCCAACTGAAACCTCCTTAGCCTTCTCTTTACAGCTGCATTTCTATCAGCATTGTAGTCACCTGCGCTCCAACCAGAATCTCTCATCAAGCTTGACTCACAACATTCTAGCTGGCATCATCAAACCTTTCCAAATTCCTCCTGGAAAGCAGTTTCTAAGGCTTCTGAATCATGTGGTCAAACAGCATCTAGGTAACAACCCCAAAATCTGTTATAGTTACTTTCTCACTGTTGAGATACAATACCCAAAACCCACAAGTTGAAGGGATAAAAAACGTTATTTTGTTTCATAGGTTAGAGTTTTAAGTCCTTGATCTGTTGGCTCCAAGGCAGGGCAGCATGGCGGAAGGGAAAGATCTCATAGCATGGTGAGGCAAGCAGAGAGAAAGATCAATGGAGGAGGAATGAAGATTTGCCCTGCTAGGCCATGATCCCAGTGATTAACCTCCTCCAGTCACACACTCCATGATCCAATCACACACTCCATGATCCAATCACACACTCCATGATCCAATCACATTCCAAAACCTCCATCAATGAGAATACTACGTTTTGGAGGAACATTTAGGTACAAACCATAGCAATCATGTCTATGAAGTCTCTTCTTATTAATATTTGAATTAACTTTAGATTGAGTAGCTCAGAAAAGGTATATACATCTCTTAAAAAGGACAGTTAGATTCCTTCAGCTATCCAACCTCCATGAAAGCACTGGGTTCATTACCCATTCTAATCGTACACATATTCTGTGGTTGGTAGCTCAGCCTACCCAACTTGTTATATCACAAAACAACAAAAGAAATGAAACAGTCACTATCAGCAGTCACATTGCTTCATGTATATAGTGAATGACCATGACTCAGTCATGTGACATGAAACTTTCAAACATTAAATTAACAAGTACTTAAATTATTGTTCCTAAAGGAAATACATTGGTAGGTTCTGGTCAACAAATATCTCATTTGTGGTATATAGTTTCATTACAATGCTACAGTAAAGCAATCCAGTATTAGGAGAATTGAAAACCTCTCTTTATACATTATCTTTTTTTTCTATGATATTCAGCAATCAATTTGCAAATTTATGTTTTTTTGATGCATAATGTGTCTTAATTGAAATGTTAATGTTTCTTATGCCACCTAACCTTTATTTAATGTGATAGCCAGAAGTAGCAAAGCAGAATTGAACATCTTCCTGACCTTGGATAATATGACCATAAACTTCCCTGGCTTTCAGCATCACAGGGATGTGTTCCACAAATGTCTTGAAACCACAAATATAGTTA
>RJWM01042961.1:0-14058 GCA_004363535.1 Dasyprocta punctata
GCAGCTAGGTGGAATGTACCCCAGAGTGTGGCGCCACCTGGACCCTGGGTCTGGCTGCAAGGAGTTCAGAGTCTCTGGAGTGCCAGACAAGCCTAGCCAAGTCCCAGACCTACAGTGCCAGGGCCTTGCTCCTGGCTGGGTGGGCCCGCAACCTTTAGGACCTGCCACACTGGCCATTCCACTGAACAATGGAGCTTGTGCCCTGTGCTCTGATGGGCAGAGCCCAAGCTCTCCAAGGCCCTGCAGCTACACTGGCCAGTCCCTGATGAGCAGCTCTGGGGTCTTGGGCTGGGCTGGGCTCAGTACCTCTGTGTCTTGCGAGGCTGGCCGGGCATTCTCCTGGTGGTTTGCGCTGAGTTGCGGGATCAGGTAGAGCTGGATCCTGTGTGCAGCTAGTGAGGGTGCACTCCCAGAGTGTGCTGGTGGAGCTTCTGCCTTACTGGGTGGGGTCGAGACCTCCCGGACCCAGGGAGCTAGGCGTAGCATACTCTGGAGTGTGTTGCCACCTAGACCCTCCAGCACCACTTATTAAAGAGGCTATCTTTCTTCCAGTGAACGTATTTGGCCCCTTTGTCAAAGAAGAGGTGGCTGAGTGTATTTGCATTTGTGGTTTCATCTTCTAATCTATTCCATTCATCTTCAGGCCTGTTTTTATTCCAGTACCATGCTGATTTTATTACAGTAGCTTTGTAGTATAACTTCAAGTCAGGGATTGTGATGTCTCCTGACTTGCCTTTGTTGCCCAGAATTTCCTTTGCTATTCTAGGTCTCTTCTGGTTCCAGATGGGTTTTTAGGGATGATTTCTCTAGATTTGTGAGGTATGTTAATGGTATTTGATTGGAATTGCATTAAATTGGTATAATAATTTTGAGAGAATGACTGTTTTCCCAATGTTTGTTCTTCTTGTCCATGAACAAGGAATATCTTTCCATTTTCTGAGATCCCTTTCAATTTCTTTCTTCAGAGTATTTTAATTTTCACTGAATAGATATTTTACTTCCTTTGTTGTATTGATTCCTAAGTATTTCATTTTTTTGGATGCTATTGTAAAGGGTATGATTTCTCTTACTTCTCTCTCAGTAAGTTTGTTATTGGTGTACCGGAATACTATTGATTTTGGAGTATTGATTTCATGTCCACCTACATTACTGAATTTGGTTATTGCATCTTTTAATGGAGCTTTGGGGGTCTTTCATGTAGAGTATCATGTCATCTGCAAATAATGAAAATTTAACTTCTTCCTTTCCTATCCTTATTCCTTTTATTTCTCTCTCTTGGCTGATTGTTCTGGCTAGTAAAACAAAATAAATTTAAAAAATAGAAAATAACAAGACAGATTCAAAATTCAACAGATCTCCATCCTGCCCAGCACAAATCCAGGTGACAAAGAGATAGAGGAAATCAGAAGCTGTTGTAGTCAGAGTTTGCAAGGGAACAGATTTAATACAGTATCATAATTTATAAGATGATTTTATAATTTTCACACAAAAAGTCAAATACAGAAGAGTGTATGCAATCTATTCACACACTAGAGATTCAAAGAATTCAGCTGAGGGCCTGGATCCCACTGCAAGAATTGAGTTGAAATCCTTGAGCCCATGGCAATGTCCTCTATGAGATCATATGGAGGACTAGACCCCACAACGTTTCATGCAAGTCTGTACCAAGGATCTTTCTTGGGAAGGCCCAAAGGCCAGTGGTGGAAGCTAGAAATTCTGTGTTAGTGGGGTGAAGGACTTGTGCCAGCAAGCTGAAAGATCTGCACTGGAGCCAGGAAGCAAAGCTCAAGGTAAGGACTATATCTCCCCCAAAGAGAATCAAAGCCACCCTCAGTGACAGTGAAGACCCAAGATCATCTGACAATGAGAAGAGATGAGTTCATATCAGGAAAACCAGTGTGACAAACTTCTCCAGCGACAGCAGACCATATTACCCACCAGTTCTCTTTTTATGCTGTTGGCAACAAACTAGATGAGTCTTTCAGGTCCAGAACTATGGTGACCCAGTTCAGCTCAGTGTTACAAGTTTACCATAAGTTAATCCACCACAAAAGCTACCCACCTGAACTCTCTGAAATGATAGCAGCAGAAGTAACAAAACAGATGAAAGAGGCTGTAATGAAAATCAGTTTAGAATATTATTACAGGTAAAAAAAAGAAATGACAATCAAGATGAAGGACTTGCTCAATGAATGCAGAGTAGACCTAATTTTAAAAAAAATAGAGGAGCCAGGAAACAATGATTGCCCAATATAGGAAAGAAACAGAATCCATGAAACAGATTCAAATGGATATCCAAGGGTTTAAAAGTTCTACTGAAACTTGAAAAAAGGCAAAGACAAAAATTCAATGTAGAAGACAGAATTGTGGTTAGCAACCACAAAAAAAAAGTTATCTGAAAAGAGCAAGGAACCATGAAAAATCAGTCCAATAGATGAAAGATGATGCAAAGAACAACGTAAGATTAATCAAAATCAATGAGAAAGAAGAACAGTGTGCAATTGCAATGATAAAACCTGCTCACAGAATTAATGGAGAAAACTTATCAAATAAGGAAAAAGAATTCAACATAAATACAAACGAAGCAGTAGAACTCGAACTAACCATGACCAAAATAAATCTATACCAGGGATATAGTAGTCAAAATCCCAGAAATTCAGCACAAGAACAGACTATTAAAAACTGTTGAGAAAAGAAGTAAATAACCTATAAAGGAAAGCCCATCAGAATCACAGCAGACTTCTCAATACAAACTATTAAGTTAGGAAAAACTTGGAGTAAAGGGTTACATAACCTGAAAGAAAACAACCTATAACCCAAACTGACATACCCCACAAAACTATTCTCAAAATCAGTGGATAAATACTTCCATGGCAAAGAGCAACAGAAGAACTTCATGAACACAAAACTAGCATTCCAAAATGTGCTGAGGGATACTTTGGAAACAAATAAAAAGATCATACTTCCAAGAAGAGCGGTAGAAAGAAGCCTTAGGCAGGGCAAGCAATCAAACAGTGGGGAAAGATGGGAAGCAACACTAGAAACATAATATGATTAGGATAAACTAATACATATCAGTTATACTCATCAATGTAAATGGTCTCAGTTCACCAATCAAAAGAAACAGACCGGCAGAAGGCATCAACAATATGTTGTATACAAGAAGCACATTTAACTGAAATAGAAATACATAGGCCAAAAGTCAAAGGATGGAAAACAATATAACATGTGACAGCAAACCAGAAAAAATCAGGGGTAGCAATTCTATCTACAGACAAAATGTATCTCAAGCCAAGACTGATCAAAAGAGACAAAGAAGGTTCAGGGAAAACTCTAAAACAAGAGATAAGAATCATAAACATATATGTGCTACATACCAGTGTTTTACCCATGTAAAACAAATGTTAATGGATATGAAAAATCAAATAAGGAGTAATACAACTGTAATAGGTGAACTCACTGTCACAAATAGATTGGTCAAGTGGACAAAAAATCTGCAAAGAAATGTTAGAACTGAACCAAACCTGTGAATGAATGGACGTAGTAGAGGTCTACAGACTGTTCTGACATCAGAATATACTTTCGTCTCCTCATGGGATGCTCTCCAAAATAGACCAAACACTAACCCATATAAGATGCTTAAGTAAATGTAAAGAAATTGAAATTATCCATGCATATTATCTTACCATAGAGCAATGAAACTGAAAATTAGTGGCAAAAGAAATTTTAAAAATCCCATAAACACATGTAAATTAAATACTCCCCTCCTGAACAACCAATCAAACACAGATAAAATTAAACAGTATCTGCAAAGAAAAGATAATGCTGATACAACATGCTAGAAATTATGGGATGCAGTGAAAGCCATCCTATAAGGGCAATTTAAAGTGGTGAATTCCCACATTCAGAAAAGAAGTTAGCTGAAATAAACAACCTAATGTTGAACACAAGCTTGTAGAAAAATAAGAAATCAAGCCTTCTGAGGGAGGAAATCATAAAGGTCAGAACAGTGAGGAAATTATAAAGGTCAGAACAGAAATGAATGCAAATGAGACTAAGAAAACAACACAAAGAGTCAACGAATTGAAGAGTTGGTTCTTTGAAATACTGACTATACTGATAAACTCTTAACCAAGGTTATCAAAAAAGGAAAGAAAAGACTTAAATTCATGCAATTATGAATGAAAAGCGTGAAATAAAAACAGATCCTTCTGAAATTCAGAAAATCATCAGTGCCTACATCAAGAATCCTTTTTCTAATAAGACAGAAAACAGAAGAAATGGACAAATTACTATATACATTTAAGTTACCAGTGCTGAATCAAGAAGATAAAAAATTCTGAAAAACCCAATATCAGTCAAGTGAATTGAAAATGTAACTAAAACCTACCATCAAAGAAAAGCCAAGGCCCTAATGCATTCACTGCTGAATTCAACAAGATGATCACAGAAGACCTAATGTTACTACTTCACAAACTCTTTAATGAAATTGAAAAAGAGGCAAAAGTCCCATATTCATTCTTGGAAGTATGAATTACCTTGAAACAAAACCAGCAGAGAACCCAACCAAAAAGGAGAACTATTGACTAATGGCCTTAATGAATGTAAATGCAAAAATCTTCAATAAGATACTGGCAGACAGAATGCAGCAAATCATCAAGAAGACTATATACCATGCCCAATTAGGTTTCATCCCAGGGATACAGGGATGGCTCAACATAGGTTTTTAAAATGCAATATTGTTCTCACTGTTTAGTTTTGCACTGATTTATTGTTTTGTTTTATTTCTTGTTCTGTTTTGATTGGTTTTATTCTGTTTTGTTTTATTTGATTTTACTCTGTCTGGTGGCATGGACAACTATTCTGAAGATAACAAGATATATTATGTTGCTGATTTCCTATTATCCTGTTTTGAAGTTCTGTACCAATTTCACTGTTTTGTTCTGATTGGTATTACTCTGTTTTTTTTGTTGGGTTTTATACTCTTTAAAATAAAAAACATAAATCAGTACATGTAATATGCAATATTAACAGGTACAGAACAAAAACCATATCATCTCAATAGATGCAGAAAAATCATTTGACAAAGTCCAACATCCATTCATGATAAAAAATCATGAAGAAAATTAGAATAGATGGTCATTATCTCAATCTGATAAAAGCCATGCATGACAAACTATAAGTCAACATCATACTAAATGGACAAAAACTGAAAGTTTTCACTCAAATCAGGAATAAGACAAGGGTGTCCACTATAATTGCTCCTATTCAGTATAGTTCTGGAAACACTGGTCAGAGCAATCAGACAAAAGAAAGAAAGAAAAGAAATAATGATAGGAAGGGAAGAAGTTAAATTACCACTATTTGCAGATGACATATGCTTTATATAGAAGATCCCAAAGATGCCACCAAAAGACTTCCAGATTTAAAAACAAGATTCAGTAGAGTAGCTGGATAAAAAGTTAACAAGCAAAAATAAATAGCATTCCTGTACACAGATGACAAACTCACTGAGGGAGAAATCAGGAAAATCATGCCCACCATAACAGTGTCTAAAAATGAAATACTTAGGAATCAATCTAACAAAAGAAATAAAAGATCTTTACACTGAAATCTATGGTACTCTGAAAAAGGAGATCAAAGAAAATATCGGAAAATGGAAAGATATTTCTTGCTCTTGAATAAGAAAAACCAACCTAGTGAAAATGTCCATACTTCTAAAATTGTTATACAATTGTTACACAATTGCTAATGAAATCCCAATCCTGATTAAAATATCATTAGCATACCTCACAGAAATAGAGAAAATATTCCTAGAATTCATTAGAACCAGAAGAGAGCTAGAATAGTAAAAACAATTCTGGGCAAAAAAGCAAGGCAAGGTGTATTGCAATTCCTGACTTGAAACTATACTACAGAGATACTGTGACAAAAACTGTATGGTACTGGAAAAAACCCAGATCACTCAATCACCTTATCTTTGGCAAAGAACTCATATATAATCACTGGAAGAAAGGCTCTTTAATAAATGATGCTGGAAAAACTGGCTTTCCACATCCTATAGACTAGACCCATGTCTCTCACAATGTACTAAGCTAAAATCAAAATTGATCAAAGATCTAAATATTAAAACAGAAAAAAATTAAAACAGAAACACTAAATCCTCTGGAATATAAAATAGAACTTGAAGATATAGGTGTAGGCAAAGACTTTATGAACAATACCCCAACTGCACAGGAAATATTACAAAGAATCAAAAGCTTAGATCTTACCTTTCTTTTGTCTTTTTGAGAGAAGGTTTCACTATGCAGTTGAGGCTGGGCTTGAGCTCACTTTGTAGCCCAGGTTGGCACTGAACTCACAGTGATCCTTCTGCATCAACTTCCTGAGTGCTGGGATTATAGGTGTGTGCCACCACACCCAGTTTTAGTATCTGGTTTTTTGAAAACCTTTTTCACAGCAAAAGAAATCACCAACAGTGTGAAAAGACAACCCACAGAAAGGGAAAAATTTTAGACTATTGTTCCTCACACAAAGGAATATACAAAGAACTCAAAAATTAGACTCCCCAATTTTAAAGACCCAATCCAAAAATTGGCATTTGAGATGAATACACAATTCTAAAATGAATAAATACAAATGGCAAATAAATATATGAAAAAATGTTCAAAATCACTGGTAATTTGAGAGATGCAAACTAAAATACTGCTGAGACTTCATGTCATTCTGAAAAAAATGGCTATTATCAAGAAATCAACCAATAACAAATGCTGGTGGGAATGTGGAGGAAAAGGAACCATTCTCCACTCTTGGTAGGAATATAAAATTTGCAGCCACTGTGGAAATCAATGTGGAGGTTCCTTAAAAAACTAAGACTAGAGCTCCCATTTGACCCAGGTATTCTCCTTGGTATCTTTCTGAAATAATTAAAAGTTTCATACCACAGCAATACATACACACCCATGTTGATAGAAGCACAGTTTGTAATTGCTAAACCTTGGAAAAAACCCAAATTCTCATCAGCCAATGAATGTATAAATGTACTTTTGTATATAGCAGAGTACTACTTTGCCAAGAATAAAGGGTAAACTTGATACATTTCAAGGTAAATGACTATACCTTGATACCATACAATAATCTTAAAAGATAGTTTCACAGGCTACATCAATTGGAATTGGAAGTTGTTTTCTTTTAGGACTTGAAATGCTTCACTCCAAACTGTACTTAACTTGAGGGTTTGTGTTGAGAAGTCAGGAGTGATTCTAATGGGTTTTCCTTTATAAGTGATCTGTTTATTTTCTCTAATAGTTTTTAATATTCTGTTCTTCTACTGAATTTCTGGGATTTTTATTACATGTCTGGGTATAGATTTATTTTGGTTTTGGCTAATTGGAATTGTATATGTCTCACTTATCTGTATATCAGATTCTTGCTTGGTCAGTTTTCTGTTTTTACTTCTGCAAATAGTCTTTGTAGGTATTTTTGTAGGCATTCTTCAAATAGTCTTTTTATGTCATTTGTGTTGACTCTTGGTGTTTCATTGACATCAGTTGGTCTTATATTATTTTTCTTTGCACCATTTTGCAGTTGTTGAATTGTTGTTTCCTGATCCCTTGTTGTTTTAAGGGATTTTGCTTTTCATGATCACTAGCCATGATCCTGTCTTCAAGGTCTGAAAGTCTATCTTTAGTTTTGTTCAAGTGGTTTTGTCAACTTTCAGTGGAAGTTTTAATTTCCTGGGTATCTGAATCCACTTCATGCATTCTATTTCTTTCCTATATTTTCTATTCAAGTTTTTCATCCTTGTTCTTTGCTCCTCTATTTCTTTAATCTGTGTCTATTCTAGATTTACTGAGAAATTCCTTCATTATAGTTGCAATTTCTTTTTTTCACCTGAGAGATTATTTCTGATCTGATTTCCTCTTTAGCCTCATGGATTTATTTCTTTACTTTTATTGCTCTCATTTCAGAAATTTCACATGTATATCTTCCATTTTCTTCTATATCATTATCTCCTCCACTTTTTCTGGATGGACTGGAGATCCAAGGTTGCATTTTGTTTCCACATCTTGTTACTTTGTATTTCAAAAGTTTTTATTTTGTTGATCCTTGTAAGTTTTTTAAATAGGTAGCTTTATCATTAGTTTCAAGGCCTCTCTAGGTAAGGTCTGTTCTTTAGTGATATCTTTTGTGTGTAGGAGGTTCTTTCCATCTGTCCCAAGATCCCACCTTACCAATTAATTAAGAGTGAGATGTTGGTATCTGTTTGGCTCAATTCCCAGTCCCTTGGTGTTGGGCTGTGGTGAGGCTATTACCCCAGAACTTTACAGCATTGTTATGGAAGGGCTTACAATTGATTATCACAGATATAACATCCAGCTAAAGTAGAATAATTAGCAATAACAATGACATCAAGCACGATTTAGAAATTGACAATGTATGGAAACCATTAATCTTGTACCTTAAGTCTTAGGTGAAAAATCTACAGTTATATAACAGAACTGATTGTAAATCAGCAGCTTGTATGCAAAGTGTTTCCCTTTGGTAGAGTGGTTTTACCCTCTGGTGGGGAAGTTTAAGAAGGACAGTGGATAAAACAAAGACAACTAAAAAGGAAGTAGAAGCAAGGTTGGAGAACCAAGAACAATCATGCAATGCTTGAGAAAGTAGAGAAGAGAGCAGAACAAAAAGAATGAAGGAATAAGCAAGGAATTATTTGAATTTGGTATCTGAGTTAGGGAAATGGGATTAGTTTTCTGTGACTGGAGTTTTCCCCAGTCATTTAGAAAAGATGAAAAAAAAAACCATGAGAAAAAAGAAAAGGAAAAGGAAAGATAAAAATAAAAGACCAAAGAAATTGGTGGCACCCCCACCTGTTTCTATTCTAAGTGTTTTTGTCCCCAGGCACAAGATTGGTTCACCTAACTTACCACCTGTTGGCTTATATTGGTAACGCTGCTTTGGACTTTAGCACACCACTTGTCCTCCTTGTGCATTGTATGCATCCTGGTCAGGGTCCTACTGTGTGACTAGAATTGCCCAAATTACCTGGACCCACAGATGTAGCGGGGAGAAGTCGTTCACCTGGGTTTTACTCAGGCCAGTGGCTGGTCTCAAGATGTGTATATACCTAATTTTTGAAGCCTGTACTTTAATTCATTTGTAATATGTTTTTTGAAATGCCAGTCATTTTCAGGTAATGTGAAAATAAGTGTTAGAATCTTTAAATACCTATGTTTTATATGACATCTATAACAGCAATAAAATTGTGGAAATACTTTAATACTTTTCCTTTTTATTAATATTTATATTGTCCATATATCAATTTGCTTGAAATTACTTATATGAATCACTTATATATAGCCCACATATCACTTTAAAGTTTCATTATTTGTGGTTTAAGGTTTGGCAAATGCCTAATGTTGTGGTCTCCACTACAATTTCATATAGAATAGTTCACGATCCTAAAATTCTACCATACTTCACCTTCTCATCCCTCCCTCCAAGTCTCTGACAAGCACTGATTTTTTCACTGTCACTGTAGTCTTAACTTTTCCAAAATGGCACTTAGTTGGAATTATACAGTGTGTGGTATTATCAGATTGGATACTTTCACTTAGTAATGTGTGTTTAAGTTTCCAACAAACCTTTTCATGACTTGATTGCTCATTTTTAGTGACAAATAAAAATAACCAAATATACCAGTGTATTTACCCATACAACCATGAGCTTTTTTCCAGTTTTTGGTTGACTATGAATAAAGCTACTATGGACACTTGTTTGCAGGTTTTACTGTGGACATAAATTTTCAACCAATTGGGTTAATACTTTTCTTTTATAAAAACAATATTTTATTCTTTTCAAAACTTCGGTCTAACATCTATAGGTAATGCCAGATGTGCTACAAGTTAAATTTATTCTTCTGTTTAAAGCATCCAATTTGTAATTCTCATACGCATCTATGTCCCCTAAATTCTAATATCCTTACTTACTTGTGTGACTCACTGAAATAAACTTGGGAGTTCTTTTCATATTGTCCTTATTTGAATATTGACCATTTTCTACTAAGAAAAGCAGTTAAACTCACTTACTTAGAAAGTGCAGGGGAAAAATGCCTACATGGGACTCCAATGATCTTAATATGTCCATTCAAGGTTTTGTGCATTTAGGACGTACCTTGGAAAGTAGTATTGCATAATAACGAAGCATCGGTAATTTGTAGTTCTACTTTTCATTTAGCCAAATTCAAGCCTTCCCAGGTTACAATATGACCCTTCCTAGTTGGTCATTATATCATGCAACATAATTTCTGCTACATCCCTTTTCTTATTTTTTTAAAAGCTTCTGAGCATTCTTCTGAATTCTTTAACTACATGAATACTGTGATATTACTTATTTTTTTATTTATTTTTATTTTGTTCCTCCAAATGGATTGTAAACCTTCCTGGTCAGAAATTTGGGTATACATGTATATAGAATTTTCTACTCTACCTCAACTCTTAGCCATCTGTTTGTCAAGCAGGTAAATCAGTCCTTTTCATTGAATGATGAATAAAACACATCAAAGGAAATTTTTCTCTGTAAATATGGTCAACCAGTTTTATCATGACCAACTCTTTTTATTTTTTAAGACAAGGTATCACTTTGTAATTCAGGATGACTTCAAACTCACTGTGTACCCCAGGCTGGCCTCAAACTCATGGCAATCCTCCTGCCTCAGCCTCCTGAGTGCTGGGACCACAGGCTTGTGATACCATGCCTGGCTATAATCAACTCTTGTTAGAGATATTCTTCTTGATATTCTTAAGATTTAAAAATCAATTCTTCCTTCATTGATGTTTATACTATCTCTATTTTTCTTATTCTCACTCTCTCTGTACATTATCTGAAGCTATTCAAATATTTACAGAGCAACTCTTATGTACCAAGCAAAAACAGTAGGCCCAAAAAGTACAGTGATGAGCAACATCATTCAGTATCCATAGAACAACACAGAACCTATAGAAATTGGAATCTAGTGGAGAAACAATGAAAACTAATTACTGGCATTGGATGAAGGATGCATATGGGCAACATGGGCATGTAGCAGGAGTACCTGGTGCTGTGTAGAGGGCTGTTTGGAGGAACAGAGATGCTCAGGATGAGTAGGCATTATCAAGAGGTGAGAATATATTCCAGACAGAAAAAAGAGGAGAGAGAAAGATGGAGGGCAGGAGTAAAAAGGGAATGTAAAAGAGTGAAGGAGAGAAACAGAAAAAGAAGATTGACTTGTTAAAGCAACTGAAAGAAATGCTGCAATGTTATCATTGAGTGTAGTAAAATATAGGGGTAGGTAAGCAGTCATTTGAGAGTTTTAAACTGGAAAGTGACATATGAAATTTCTGTTTTAGAAGTCTCTCTTCCTGTCCAGAGTGTGGAAATTGTAAGCTGGCCTTGAAGGAGGCTGGGATTCTATAACCCAGTTGAGAGATAAGGCCTAGTGTAATGTCTGTGGAATTGGAGAAAAGCGACTGATTTGAGAAGCATTTAAGTAATATCTAATATGATTTACAGAACTTTGTGGTTGGTAACAAGTGGTGGGAGAGATAGTAACCTAAGAGGACATGTGGTTTCTGATTTGGGAAGCTAGGAGGCTAAAGAACTCTTCCCTGAGAGGGTGCAGGCCTAGAGAAGACCATGTTTTAGTGTGGAGGCCAAGCTTATTGAACTGAATTTAGATATTGAATTTGAAGTGCCTAAGAGACATGTGAGTATACATATGCATGTGTAACTTGAGTGAAAGTTTCATTGTATATATACAATAGATTTATGAATCTTTGGAACACAGCGACAGTCATTGAAAATGGGTGAGAAAACTGAGAAAATGTGAGTCCAGCAAGAAGTTTCTCCTCAGTTCATCTATCAGTTGGCAGAAGCCCTGAGTGAGGGTCCATGATTCCAGCCCTGGAAAGGAGAGTTTACAATAACATTTCCTAAGTAGTTGTTATGCTGGAAAATTTTTCTTTGAAAGAAACCACACACAGGGACGCACACACACACACACACACACACACACACACACATGCACACACGCACACACATACTGCTTGATGGTCGAATAAGTCTGGGAAAATATGAGTAGCATATTCTTTGTTTAGTGAATACGAACTCTGCAGTAATGAACTTTTGGGGTTGGAGTGTAACTCAGTGGTAGAGCATTTGCTTAGAATGTATGAGGTCCTGGGTTTGATCCCCAGTACCTCAAACAAACAAACAAACCAAACAAGGAAACAAGCAGAAACAAAACAAAACAAAAAATCCAAATTTTTATTTTGGTTTAACTCAGTTTCCCCCAGGAGTCAGCCCTCATCACATAGTACTGATGAATCTGAATATCACAAAGTGAAGAAAGAGGAACACAGTTAACTTTCTCAGATGCATGTTTTCATGTCAAGCACTGAAGAAAATGTCGTTCATCTGTTCCTTTAGCAGATAGAGAAATTGGTGCTCAGTGATCAGTTCTGAATTTCACAATTGACTAGTAATGTGTTTGAGGTGCTAATTCCTTGACCTTTTCCATCTAAAAAAATTTCCAGTATATGCAATTTCAGTAGTAGAGCTGAAATTAGAAACATGTTTGTCAAAATCTTCCTGTCATAGTGTTTCCCAAATAGTATTTTCTGTAACTTTGAATTTTAGCTCTAGTTCTGCCAGTTCTTAGTTGTATAATCTTGGGTAAATTATATAATCTCTTTGAGGTTATGTTTTCTCATCTACAAGAGAAGATATAACAGTGACTAGTAGGATTATTGTTAGATGTTACTATTAAATAAACTGAGTCTGAGAGGTTGAGATTTGCTGAAGATCTCACAGCTAACAGAGCTAAAGCTAGGACTGAAACCCACATCTTTGTTTTCTCAATCTGGTACTCCCTCTACTAACCAAACCATTTCTATTGATTAATCTGGAATTACATCTTGGGGACCATCCCTGATGACCATGTCCTGACATAAAGACAAGCTTGCATTTGAGAGAGAAATCTGAAAGTGATGTCCAATAAAAGTGAGTTTTAGAGACTACATGAAGTCCACTGGAGAGACTGTAGGCAGAGAAATACATTTAAAAAAATATTGCTAAGGCCCAGGGATTTAGCTCAGTGGCTTAAGCTCCTCTGTCAGGTGTGAGGTTGTGAGTTCAACCTCTGGTAACAAAACAAAACAAAACAAAACAAAACAAAACTATATATATATATATATATATATACATATATATATATGTGTGTGTGTGAGTGTGTGTGTGTGTTTCTAAGTCTCAGTTATAGAAAACACATAAATATTCATTTAGCATTTTACTTATGTGTCAATCTACCTGAATGAGAAACTCTAGTAAGGCTGAGAATGCTTGTTGTTGAACAATTTCATAGGTAATTCTGAGAAGCCATGTTGGTTGAGAATCACTGTTCTCTAGACAAAAATCATCACCCAAATTATCCCATAATCAACCAGGCCTCTCAGACTAGTGCCTGCACAAACGTGCTCTTTAAGTTTTCTTTGTTTCTCAGAAACTAGTTTAGGGTGGGTTATTGGAGGAAGCTTCTAAAACGCTTGGGGGATGGGTTGAATCTCTGAGGCTAAGAAGGTAAACTCAGCCTCACTTCCTCCCTCTTCTCATCTGGCTTCCTGTCGTCACAGTACGATCACAGTTTTTTTTTTTTTTTCCCCCTCTACTTCTCCTTTTACACAAATAGCCTGGACATCTGCATTACCAGTTCTGTTGTGGCCACCTAAAAGATAATAACTAAATCCTGCCTAAGGACTGAGGCAAGGTGCCTGTGAAAGGTAAGACTGATGACTTTTTAACCTTGTTTGAGTACAAAGCTCTGAGAAATTCTATGTCATGTAGGGCAGCTTTTTAGGAGTCTTCATATATCTCTCTAGTAAAATCTCTTGTTTCACAACTATTTAGTGCTGCAAGTAAAAAAGATCAGCAATATTTTAGTAACATTGAAAGAAGCAGTCAAGTCAGAAATACTTTGACTTAACCAGTTTTCCATTATCTGATATATCTCTTTGGGTCTAG
>RJWM01042962.1:0-14065 GCA_004363535.1 Dasyprocta punctata
GTACACAAAACAATCCATTTATCTGAGCAAAAAAGTTAAAACTCAGTGGTGGTGAGGATACTGTGAAACTGGCACTCTCATACATTACCAGTTATAATGTTAATTTGTGCAAGCTTTTACAAATGCATTGAGAAGCAATTTGGAAATATTAACCATAAAAGTTCAAAATCTTGACTGAGAAACCCACTTTTGGAAAGCCACTTGAAAATCCTAGTTACATAAAAAGTTATACTTACAGGTGCTCATTGCAGCAAATTGTACATGAGTACAATGTTAAAAGAAATTAAAGATCTAAAATGATAACAAGCAGCCACCTGACACAATAATGAATTAGTGGAATACCATGCAAATATTAAATAATAACAGAAACAATGTAATTACATGCAAAGACTTATGAGGGTCAACATACATAGGTATGCCCTCCAAGCCTTGATTATCTTGTCTATTAAAAGAAAGATAGTAATACCATCTCCTGAGATTGTTACATGGCATTATGAGATGAATTAAAGTTCCTAGTGAAGGGCCTAGGACATCACAGGTGCACAGAATGTGTCAGTAGCCTTTATGATGCTATGATGCTACACCAACGAAGTAAGACATAAAATCATATGTAAACATGGTTGCACCACTGCAAAAATATACAGAAAAAAGATTGAAAAGTAAACACATTGAAATATTAGCAACAGTGAGTGTAGGTAAGGTGATTGGGAATGATTTTATGCTTTTCTTCATTTTCTAAATTTCTATAATACGCTTTTAATACAGTATTACGCTATGGATATAAAAGAAAGAAAGTGTGTTCATTAAAAATACATCTCCCCATCCTTTCATAGTAATTGAGGTGGACCCTATATCAAGATAGTAAGTAACTCTGGAGTCTTAAAATTCTCTATGGACCTACTGTCCTCCAAATTTGAAAGCAAAGAAAATCCGACTGCACAAAGCTAATGTGTCTGTGTAATTTGTGAGTAGTATGAATCACCCCAGATGGGTAACTAAGTACCCCCAAACAAATGATTAGTCAGTGTTAAACATCTCTAGAACCTAACTGTTGATATTTTAACTCACTATCCAGAGAATCAACCTCAGCAGCAGTGTCAGTTATACAAGTAGCCTTGCTCAGTACATGACATACAGTAGGTGCTCAATAAACATTAAGTAAACACAAGAAAAATGCAAGAATTGCAGACCATGCACATTCCCTGGCCTTTCCCCACTACTGCAGTTGGCCAGGTGTAGTCATTCACCCACACGGTGGCAGTGCTGCTCCACACTAGGCAGAGTGAGAGAGAGAGAGAGACACTGTCCGCCTGGCACTGAAGGTCCAACTTCTCTTTCCTTTTCAGGCAGGAAATCTCAGGATGCATAGGAAAGTCTCCAAAGAAAGATGTCATTGGAGTCACCTTGCTTTCTTAACAGAGTGGGGGACTCATGTCTCTGGCTGTAAGAAAGATTAAAAACAATGTTTGGGAGGGTTAGGGCAGCCTGTGATGCACAGGGCACAGCCTGCACCAAGTTTATGTACTCACAGGACCAAGGTAGGGCAGAGGGACCCAGGATGGCCATGACAGCATGGGTTTGAAATAGGCTGTTCCAGGAAGGATGGCCACAAGAGGTAGTGCCCTGGGGCGCGGGGCAGGGTGGAGAGGCAGGAATTTCAGGGTCACAGACTGGGATTCAGATCTCTGCTTAACCTCTGAACAAGTCCCTTGGCTTCCCTGGCTGCATGTTCTTATCTGGGAAATGGAAAATTGATCTTGTAGGGCTCAAAGATATTTAAATGAAATAATGCATTTCCAAGATTGAGCGTGAAGCCTGAAATGCAGCAGCTCTGCAAACTTTACTCATTATGGTAGCTGTTGTTGTGACTGTTGTTGATAATTGTGGTGTCGCTAATGAGGCACAGAAATCCCAGGGAAGTCTCTCAGCACAGAGGGACACACAGATCAGGTAGGTCCGTGATTGGGTTGTGAAATGATTCCTTCATCTCTCACAAGGGAGGACCTGAAAGAGCAAGGCAAGAGGCAAGAAATTTAGCTATTGTTTGTTTGTTTTTCATGAAAGACTGTATGTTTGGGTGAAATCTAAGGTAATTTTTGGATTCTCTTTAGGGAGGGAAGAAATGGCTAAGCTCATTTCTTCTCTTTCTAGATTTTATTTTGTACTGGGAATCAAATTCAGGACCTTGTGCTTGCCAGGCAGACATTGTCTGCTGAGCTATATCCCTGGCCCTCTTTCTAAATTTCAAAGCCCAACTTACATCCAAGGAATTGCAGTCCCAGTAGGCATAGTGAGGAGGTTTGTCTAATAAGACATTTAGTACTTTGGTGCCTAGATTCAGGCAGACCCTGTCAATGCCTTTTACTCTTAGCAGACAAAGGTACGGTTGCTTTATTTCTCTTGTAGTTATCCTTGGGAAATTTTTTCAAGTCTACTCTAAGCTTATAAAATATGATTGATGAGAAAAAGCAGAGCACTAGGATTGTTTACACAAAAGAGAGAGAAGAGTGAAAGAGAGGAGAGATAGCTTATAATAATCTCCGAGTCTCAGATTTACTGTGCACTGGAAGGTAATCAAATGTTCTCCAATTTTTACTGAGGACATAAAGAAAAAGTAAAACTTTTTTGTGAAAATATGCAAGAAATGTAATTGAAATACAAGTAACTAATGCTTTACAAGTGTGGTTCCCCTTACACTTTTGAATATATAAGAAAACACATGACATTGACCCTTAAGGTGTAAGACACAATGATCATAATCTACATAGAAGCATGCACAAGGTCTCTGGATTTTATCACATAGTATGTGAAAAACATATGGACTGAATGGCTGTAGTAGACATGGTGGGCCATGTTATGCTGCAGTAGCAAATCACTGCTCACTCATTTTACATGCCCATCAAAGCTAGACAGGTGCCTGTCCTGTGTACCATCCCTCAGGGATGGACCTCCGCCATCTTGTTGTTGGGTTGGGGGAGGGGACACATATGCTCACTCTGAAAGCCTTCTGCCCACTGCACTTCTTTACACACTGAACTGATCAAAGCAAGTCACCAGGCTCAGAGAACTGAGACTCTACCTGTGCTGGGAAGAAGGAAAACTGAAATCTATGCATAGCTCAGTGACTGTCCAGAGTTTACTAGGACTTTTGACATTTTAAAGTGGTCGATCTGTCAAGCGAAAAATGTCTACCACAAAGTATTTTGTGACTGTGACAGTCCCTGTCCTCCAGGATGAACCATCCTGGGAGGCCTGAGACAAAACAAAACAAAACCTAAACACTCTTATTCCCTTTCTATCTATAATAACGTGTATTAGCCTTCTAAGCACAGCAAGAGATTAGCTCATTTAGTCAACACATCTTTATTTAGCTCCAACTAAGTGCCAGTGCTGGGAATACAAAGACAAAATAAAGCACAATCCCTACTCCCAAGAAAGAATAGTCAGTTATCCTGTTAGGTTATCCTATTGGTTAGTCTAGTTATTCTGTTGGGTTTCAGGTTTGAGGCTTGAAGCGAAGTCTGGGCTGAGCAAAGACGCACGTGGGAGTCATCAAGTGGAAGGGATCCCAAAGAAGCCACCAGCCCAGCAGTCAGAGGCTGCCGAGTGTTCTCATTCCAGCCCTACCCAGAACCAAAGACCCTCACTGCTCCTTTTGTATGACTGTTGCCCAGGTGACTCTCCTTATCTCTTACCTTGGTTTTTGCCTTGGCCTTTCCTTGCTTCCCACTCATCCTAAGATTTCCTTCCTTGACATCCCCCCACATAATCTCCTGGCTCATCTCTCACCGCTTTTGCCTTGAGCTTTTCTGTTTTCTGCATACCACAAGTTTCCTGCCTCTAAATTCCCCTCAGCCTCTCACTCCCTTTGCCTTCACATTGAAAATATGCTCATGGGTATGTAGATCGAGTGACCAATGGAATTTTTTTGTTATAATCTGTAAAGGTTATGAGCTTATTTGTTAGTGCAGCATAACATTTCCTCCTCCTTCATCTTCTTTGGGCATTGGACCATCTCTGCCCTTATCACATACTTGTTTATGCACCTGTCTTTCTCAAGAGACTATGAGCTCATTGTGGATCTGGTCAAACACTCCAATAATGTCTGTGGATATTTCTGTGGCAGAAAAGTATGATGAGAAGAACAAAGACATCTGAACATAAGAGTATCCCTACATGAGAACAGTACTCTGAGTAGGAGGCTATGAAATGGAAATAGGACTTCAAGGAAAAGAAAGAATACAACTTCTAACTGTAAAGAAAACATTATTCATTAGATCTTAATTGTATGGGTTCAGTGTTAAATTGTTCTGTTGTTTAGAGCCCACTGGATAAGATACATTTAGAAATCAACGTGTGCTTTATTTCAAAATATTAGCATTTCTATTGTGCCAGTATAACAACATTGAAACTAGTGAGACTTAAGATAGAAAAGTGAGGATATATGCATTAAGAGAACATTAGTTGAATGAATGAATAGTGCCTTCTACATCAGTTAACATTAAGTATGGCTAGGAGTGACCAAAAAATCAACACGACAGTAATTTAAACAAAAAAATTGTTCATATTCCTGAAATATTGTTGGGGTTAAAATGTCTCTCACCTATAAAGATAAGGGTTTGGGCAGTCCAGGTCCAGTATGACAATATCATGGTCACCCTAGCTTGTAGTTTTCCATCCTCAACAAGCTGCCTCTACCTCATAGTTCAACATGGCTGATGCAGCTCTTTCTATTGCATCCACGCTCCAACTAGCAAGGAAAAAGAAAGACAAGAAAAAGACAATCCTCTTCTAGGATAACTCCCACAGGTAACACCAATGCTTCTGCTTATGTCTAACTGGCCAAAACTTAATCACATGTAAGGAAAGATAGGGGACTGGGGCTGGAGCCAGTTAGCCTGTGTTCAAATCTCAGCTCTACAGATCTTTTGTACCTGAGTACTACCTCAAGTACTACTCACACTAGTTCTACTGCTATTACTAGGTGTGTGACCTTAATGAGCTACTCAATCTTTCTGTGCCTTAGCTGCTTCACCTGTAAAACAGGAGTGTGAAATGCTATCTATCCCACAGGGTTGCTGAGAGGCATAGACTTAATACAGGTTAATGTGCCTCCAGTGATGCCTGGAGCATTATCAACACCCTGTCAATGTTACTATTATAATTACTGCCGTGGTTGGTATGCAATGGAGCATTGTCCCTGACCCTTGACTGTGCATGGGAATTGCCTGGGAATCTTGCTTAAATGCAGATTCTAAGTCAGCAGTCCCAGGGCTGAGATTCTGTAGCATCACTCCTCCCTGGGCAACCTGTGATACAGAGTGCAGACATTTTATTAAATGCCCCAGATATAGTGGGTTGCATGAGGTACCTAACCATCAGACTCAAGCAGCCTGCGGCTTTCCATTGGCTGAGATAGAGTAGACTGGAGAACCAGGTCTGGAGAAAAGATGGGTTCAAATTTTTCATATTCAGTTCAAAATGTTTATGAGTTATCCACATATACATGTTGCCCATATGTACGTGTTACCCATATGTACACTGATCATTGTCCCTTATATGTATTCTCTTCTTCAGTTTTTAGCAGGCATAAAGTGGTGTGTGTTAAGTATTTGTCAAGTTCATCCTACTAGTCTTCCACATTTGATGCAGACCTTTTACATATGATGAATGATTGTGTGAAAGAATGAGTGGTAGAGTCATTGGAGGCAGGTCTCTCTAAAACCTAGGTAAAAAAAAATTTATGGAAAGAGTAGTGGCAGGGCTGGGGATACAGCTCAGTGGTACAGTGCCTTCCTGGAAAGCGCAAGATTCCGAGTCTGATTCCCAGTACAATACAAGAAGGAAGAAAGAGTAGTGGCTTAGGAAGTGATTTGGAACCATCAGCCCGAAATGATGAAAAACACCCTGAGACTGAAGATGCTGCCTTCGTGTGCTCAAGGCCTGACAAGCCTGAGAGGAAAATGGCATGATACTAATAGAAACAACCGAAATGACACTGGTTCATGCTCCGATTCACTGTAAGGTACTCTGTATCTCCTGGGACTCCCCATAATGTGTCTAAGTAGTGCTTATTAAAAACCTTGCTTTGGCCAGGCGTCTCAACTTCCCGCTCCTTCTCATAAGACACCTTGGTCCTTTGGGCCAGTCACTGTGACTGTGTCCTGCTGGTCCCCCAGTCCCACCACCTCTGACTGCAGACTATGTGCTGGAGGGCTCACTCTGCTAATCTTGTACTTGCTGTGCTGTCAACTGGAGAATCCCTCTGGCCTTTTGTGCCACACTCCACTGCAAGTACTAAGGCTGGACTGTCCCCCACGAGGCTCAAGTATGCATTCATCCTCTGCAGGGCTCAGGTATTTATGAGAACTAGGCCACAAGTCAGTCTTGGAATCAGTGCTGGACCTAGCTGGCCATGCCTGATCTCACTGTCCTCTGGTAAATTCTATCCCCATGGGCTCCCCAGTCCCCATTAAAGAGGTTTCCATAAAGTTTGACAAGAAATCCCAAGTGATTTTGACCATCACCTGAATTTCACGTTTCCCTCAAACCTGCTTTTCTCCTATAGTAACTGATGCGTTATATGTTGAGCTTTTGTTTATAAAAACAGGCTGAACTTTCTACAGGCGTGGGCATCAATTCAGAGTATGAAGGTACTTGTCCTTTACCTCCTTCTGCCCTAAATCTTACTAAGATTCCTTCGATTTTCACTACCACTTATTCCTAGGCCCTAGCATTTTCATCATAAACCTTATGAAAAAGTGCCAGTTTTCCATTTTATAGATGAGAAAATTTACAAGAGGTCGTGGAACTGTCTGAAGGTCGCACATTTATTAATAAATAAAACTCGATTCGCATCCACAGTTGTCTCTCGCAAGTACAATGAAGACTTTGACCCTGCGGACCGTTTTGTATATTAAACCAGTGGGAGCGAGATCCTTCCCTCTTAGAAGAAAAAACGGGGCTTGCCCGGTGTTACTTTAGCGATGACCAGTGCTTTGCTTCTTCCGCCTTCCGGCCCCACCTTGGCCGGGAACTCAGCGCCCTCGGAAACGAGGCCCCGCCCCGGCCCCAGCCCCGCCCCTCACAGTCCGCCGGCAGCAGCCACTTCCTGTTTGGCGGGCGCGCGTCGGGTCAGTGCGGGGGAGTGCAGTGGCACTGGGATCTCCCTTGGGGCTTGCTCTTGGACCACCTGCCGGATCCGAGCACAGGCTGCAGATTTAGGCCTCCGCGGATAGTACGGTACGGTACTGGCTGCGGGCTGGGATGTCCGCTGCGGACACTGGTCGCCCGAAGCTGGGAAGCGGTTGCCGGGCAACACTGCGGTCGGCCCCGCCCCCCCTCTCGCCTAGTGCGCTGGGCTGTGCGGGGCGGCGCAGATTTGTGCGGGTTCCCCGGCGACCTCGGCCCTTGCAGAGCGTGGCTCTCAGCGCCCTGACGACGTCTCTGTACTGTTGGCATGGACCATGCACTGGAAGGAGAGGGGTGACCCTGCCTGTAAAGTTCTCAGCCTTCCCTCCAACCCTCACACCCTTAGACAAGTTAATTCGCGTCACCTGGTCCTTGTGAGGGAGTTGTTCTGCGGGACAGAACCTGTAGGGATCATTCATTCGGCCAAGCCACAGCTCACCCACCTCCTGTTTTACAGATTAGGCACCTTACATATCACTCACTTTGTGCCTGGTGCTACATTCACCCCTAAATTGCCCTCCAGGTTTGTTACTATGGTTTCCATAGTACAAGTAAGGCTCGGAGGCTCAGAACACTTGTAACTTTAGCCAAGGTCACTCAGCTTGTAATTGGTGGAGGTAAGGACACAGAGACTCACGACTTGCTCCCGGTAGATTTATGATTCAAAGTTACAGGTGTGTTACGTGAGTACACCACTATCCCTACGTGTAAATCAGAACCCCCTAGTATACGTTTAAAATACACAATCTGAACACCCTGTCAGGTTTACTGACTGAGAATCACAGGGACTGATTCGAGAAATCTGCGTTGTACAGGTTTTCTGGATGATCTTTATAGTGTGTAGATGAACCTTGGATATCACTGAACACATCATGCAGCCTCTCAAACAGATGTGAGGTGATCAATCCAAAGTACCTTGGAGAGAATTTGAGAAGACACCAAGTTGGCATCGAGTTCTAATCCTTCTAGCAGTTTGCAGCCTCTCTTCAGAAACAAGCCAGAGACATATATTTTAATCACGTAGACATTTAGATGCAAATTGCCCCATCTCTGATTACCTATTACATTGCCAAGTCCAAGCCTCATGACCAAAGTCAGGCATCAGCACCCCCTTTATCTCTGGTGACCTGTCTATTGGTTGCTCTTCTACTATCCTTCATGGCTGTCGCTGAATCACAATGGTTCATGTTAGCCTGGAAGGAATTTGCAGAGCAGTTTGACCAGTGAAGTGAGGGCTGGCAGCTCTCTGGAAGAATCGTCACAAATAATGAGTGTCCCTTGGCTGTGAGGAGCAGTCAGAGTGAAATGGATCTCCTTGCGGTTATTCATGACATTTATGAACACAAATCTGTCTTTAAAATAATCAGTTGGCTCTAAGTCATAGAAGGCTGATAAGCCCGACAGTTCTGTTCAATGTTTTGTTATTAATCTCATCATTTATCCTGCTTCCCTTAGGAATTTGGCCCACAATGGCTGATGATCAAGAGAAAGACTTGCAAAAATTTCTTAAAAATGTGGATGAAATCAGTAAGTACCAGCAAATCATAAACAAATTGAATTCTGCTTTGGAGAGATGGAGTGACGAAAGACAAATGATAAAGTTCCTGGGTTGTTTGTCAGGTTTATGACTCTAAAGAAAAACTGAAATTTTTAAGAAAGGGATATTGAGGAATACCCTTGAGGCAGTATTTTTTGGCTGTTAATTGCTGTCATGGAAGCTGTTGCCATTCTGATTGGTATTCAGGCTGACAGCTTTCCTCCACATTTCATGCCCTTTCTGGTCAAAAGGAGCAGCTGTTTCCTAGTTGCCTTTTAGGAAGGTCACTCAAGAATGCCATTGATCAGTCTGGCATCCCCCCTGTTTCAGGGTAGAGTCATTTCAGTTTTTGAACTGTGCAGGCAAAATCAGATTGTTTTCCCTGAAGGTCTATTAAATTACACGGATGGCTTGCGATTCTTCTTCTCTCTTTCTCTGTCTCTACACAAGAAGACCCATCTCCAGCTCAGACAGTGGGACTCCAGAGAATGTACACTGATCCCACACATCGCATTCAAGAGATTCCAAACCAGTCAGACCCTGTTCAGACTTCAGGGAGTTTGTCTGAAGTGGAATCAAAGAAACAAGCAAATAAACCTTACATAGCAAATAGAAATATATTAAAATGCTGCTTCCAGCACACTGTATGGGTGCAAAGAATTTTAAAAATAGTTTGCGTAACCTCACAGTGAAACCACCTAACATGCTAATATGTCCTTTTGTTCCTCATGGGTCTCTCCTCTGCTCGTCCCTGAAAGACATCTATGAGTTCTGGCCATGCCCACGGCTCACCTGGCTCTTCACATGATTTTCCACCATCTGTTTGCACAGGGGCCATGCTAATCTGCTCTGTATTGTTCCAAGTTTTTAGCATATGTGCTCCTAAGGCAAGCACATAGCCACCACATGTTTACTAGTTGCTCCCCCATCTGAATTGAAACCCAGGCTTCTTTTCTGACCTCAGCCTCTACAGCCAACTGCATGTCCACTGACTCCTACAAATGCCTCAGGCTCCATGTGTCCAAAGTGGAGTCATCACCTCTTTCCCCTCAGGCCTTCCCCTTCAAAAGAAACCTGCCTCTCCTGCCTTCTGCTGGTGGTCTCAGTGGGTGGCACCACTGTCCACAGATCTACCAGCCTTACCTAAGCTCTCCCACCTCTCCATCTTGTGTCCAGTCAGCTTCAAGTTTAGCCTCTGCCCAGCTCCATCCGCTCCAACCCTCCCTCTATTCTGGTTCCTCTCAACAGAATTTCAACAACCCTTAATTGTTGTTTTTGCCGCCAGGCTCATACTCCCCACTGGGTAAAGTATCTAAAATGCAGATCTGGCCCAGACACTTCTCTGCTTGGATTCCTTCTCAGTCAAAATAAATCCCAAGCCCTCTTGAGTCCCCACAGGACTTTGCTCCCACCTCATTCACCTCCCTTCCTCCTCATAGTTGAATAGCAGCAAGCTGCCCTGGTTTCCCACACGTACCTTGTGTTTTATGCTCTGCACTTGGTCTTCATTATTCCCTCTGCCTCCCCTTCTTCTTTATTCATACTCTGGGTTCTCTCAGGTATCATTTATACCAGCATTATCTAATAGAACTTTCTGTAATGATAGAAATAAACTGCACCGTTCCATAAACTGCATTATTCACTGTAATCTACACTGTTCACTGGACACACGTGGCTGTTGACCTTTTGAGGTGTGGCTAGTGTGACAGAAGAACTGAATTTCTAATTTTATTTCATCTTTTTACCAATTTAAATTTATATAGCCCCATGTATATGAATTCTATACACTCATTCCTTGGATTCTTGTGGTGGTATTTCTAGGCACTGTATGGTAAAAGAATACCAATAGTTCAGTGGGAAAAACAGATGCTAGATGATTTCAAAGTGATATGTGACACAAAGAAAGACTTGCAAAGTACAGGAGAATCTAGCCCAGTTCGGAGAGTGGTATTAGTCACTAGGGCAGCTATAACAAAGCACCACAAGTTGGGCTGCTTGAGCAGCAGTAATGTATGTTATCACTGTTCTAGAACTTCAAGGATAAAGTGTTGGCAGGATTGATTTCACCTGAGGCCTCTGTTGAAGGCCATCTATTGGTGTGAGTTCACATGGTCATCTAGATGTTTTTGTGAGAATACCAATCATACTGGATCAGGGGCCCTCCTTTATGAGCTCATTTAATTGCTCTTTAAATAAAGGACTGTCTACAAGTCTCCAGTAATAGTCACAGTAGGGTTTAGGGCTTTGACTTTTTTTTTTTTTTTGACGGGGGGCGGCAGCAATTCAGTCCTTAACACAAGTCATATAACATTTCCCTGAACAAGTGAAATTTAAACAAAATTTGAAGCGTGAGTAGGAGTTTGCCACTGAGGGCAAGGCTGGGGAGGGTTCCAGATGGGAAGGAAGGAAGGAGGCTAGCTGGAGTTACAGTAAAAGGCTGATGCCTTTTAGAGACAGAAGGAATGAAAAGTTCCACATGTCTGGATGAAGAGAGAGGGAGAAAAGGGTGCCATCTGAGTGAGGAGAGGCCAGATCAAAGGAGGCCTCGGAAGCCACAGTAATGACTGTGAGCGAGCTGTGGGAATCTTTTACTTAGACCAGGAACATGATCCGAATTATGCTATAGAAAAGCACCTCCAGGCAGGTTGGAATGGGGTCTGTGTTGGGAAGCAAAGGGGTGCCCAGAGACAGGGAGGTCGTTGCAGTGTGGCTGGGAGGGGAGAGGAGCGGCTGGGCTTTGAATCATGGCAGCTGGAGTGGACACAGTGCATGGATTTGAGAAGTCTTACAAGCCACCCTTGACAAGCTTTAGTGTTTGAAGCTGTGAGGACAGAGGGGAGATGAAGAATAAGGATGAGTCCTGAGAGCTGACTGACATTTGCTGAGATTGAAGGCTCGGAAAGAGGGAAGGTGGCTATGTTAAGTCAGGTGAGTCACAGCATCCTGGGAAAGATGTTCACAGGGCATTAACCTTCACAGTGTGAGCTGAGGAGAAGCACACCTGAACTTGAGGACATAGGACAGTTGGAACCTTAAAAAATGGCAAAATACTTACTGGGCAAACACCATCCAAAAGAAAGTAGATATCTGATATTAGGATCAGACAAAATAGACGGTAAGGCAGAGGCCCTAATTATTTCTTGACTTTATTTAGGTTTAATTGACAAATAAAACTGTCCATATTTTTGGCATGCAGTGTGATATTTTAGTTTATGTATATGTTGTGAAGTGATTAAATCTAACTAACCTGTCTATCAGTTCTCATACTAATGCTTTGTTTGTCAGGAGAACATTTAAGATCTATTCTCTTAGCAGTTTTCAAGTATGCAGTCCATCATTATTAACTAGCCCCATGCCGTACAATAAAGCTGCAGAACTTATTCCTCCTGTTTGACTGAAACTTTATATTTTTTTGACCAATATGTTCCTGTCCCCAACCCCCAGGCTCTGGCAACCACCATTCTACATTGCTTCAAGGAGTTTTTCAGTTTCTTATACGGGTGAGATGGTGCAGGACTTGTCTTTTGGTGCCTGACTTATTTCAGTTAGCATAGTGTTCTCCAGGCTCCTTCATGTTGTTCCAAATGACATGAGTTTTCTTTCTTTTATTTAAAAATGAATTCCTGTGTGTGTGTGTGTGTGTGTGTGTGTGTGTGTTGGTGTCCGTGCATTTGCACACCATACTCTCTTTGTTCATCTGTTGGTGGACACTTACAGTGACTCACTACCTTCCTGCTGGGGCTAGTGCTGCAGTGAATGTGGGGGTACAGATGTCTCTTTGGCATACTGACTTCTTTTCCTCTGGATATATACCCAGAAATGAACCTACTAGATCACGTTCCAGTTCTGTTTTTACTTTCTGGCATCAGTGAAGACTTCACTTACAATCCCAAAATAAATCTAGCAAAATTATGTGAGCCCTTCATGGATAAAATTATAAAGTTTAATTGAAAAAGATCCCACTGGTCAAAACTGGAAAAATTTGAACAAGTTAAGCAGTATAATACTAGATTCTAGTACAAAGTATATAAATATCTGTGAGTCCATACTGATATCAATTAATGACTGAAGCCCTGACCTAGTGGTTCATGCCTGTAATCCAGCACTCAGGAGGCTGAGGCAGGAGAACTGATTAAAATTTGAAGCCAGCCTGGCTATAGTATGTTTAAGGCCAGCCTCAACTACCTGCAAAACCCTCTCAAAAAATCAAAACAAAAATAAATCGTGGAATAAATAAGTAAATAAATAAGGCCAACTTCCCATTCAGATGAAGTACAAATAATTTAAGTAAATGATGTTCCTTGCAGGAGGGGGTTCATAACCCTCAAATCTTTCAGTGTGACATACATTTAGTAGCTTGCTTCCAAAGAATACAATACAAAAAATGAAGGTAGAAAAATGACTTTGGAGTGGAAAAAAGCTAACAAACACAACTTTAGACATACAACCAAGGTTAACATCATGATAAATCACATTGGTAGCATGTACCCTTGATATTATACAATGCAATTGTCCTCTCCAGATTCTGTGACACCACTGTAACTGTGAGAAATATATAAGATAAACTCTAACTGAAGCACTGTCTGTAAAATACCTGACCATTATGCCTCAAAACTGTCAAGGTTATCGAAAACAAGGAATATTAAGAAATTGTCACAGCCTAAAGAGGTGTGACTAAATGTAATGTGGTATCTTTGATGACATGCTAGAACTGAAAAAGAATATTAAAGAGAATCTAATGAAATTAGAATAAATTATGGAGTTTGGTTAATAAAAATTTTCATTAAAATACATAAAAGGGCATCTAAATAAATAAAGACATGTTTTTTCATGGCTGGGAAGACTCATTTGGTGAAGCTGTAAGGTCTCATAATTATTTTATACAGTCGGTACAACTCACATCAAAATTCCAAAAGTGACTTGTGCTAAAATTCATTTAAGTTGATTCCAGAGTTCACATGGAAGAACAAACGATCAAGAATAAGTAAGAAAGCTCTGCAGGAAAAACCTGGTGCGACAACTCTTTTTACTCACTGTTCAAAATTTATTATGAAACTATAGTAATTAATGCGTGGAGGTGTTGGTGCTACAAGAGACAAGGTGGCAAAAAAGACTGAAGAGGCTAGGAAGATTTCATATGTAACAGGGATGACAAGACACATCCGTGAGGAAGGCAGGAACCCTCAGCAAATGAGGCTCCTGCCCTACCCAGAAATCAACTCTAGGAACATTAATTACATTAATGAGAAAAATGAAACATTAAGACTTTTAGAAGTCACCATAAGAAATGTATTTATAAGTTTAACAGAAAAGGCATAAATCATAAAGGAAAATACT
>RJWM01042963.1:0-13976 GCA_004363535.1 Dasyprocta punctata
CTTTGGGAGCCAATCCCGCCACACTCGGGCCCTCCCCCAGGCTGGGGTCTCTGGACCCCCCAGCTTTCTCCATGTGGCCGGGGCTAGGAAGTGACCCTCCAGGGCAGCCCTCAGCAGGCAGGGAGGAGCTGCTGGGTGAGTCCTGGACCCCTGGGCGCAGTGGGACAAGCCGAACTGGGGTCCGCAGGGCCCCCCGGGGTCCCCCGTGGGGTCGGGGCCCGGAGCCCTCAGTGCTCCTCTCCACTTCCCCCGTGGATTTCCTCCCTTCCCCCCTCACCGTCCCTCTCCCCACTCCGCCTCCTCAGGCCCTTTCTTCACGCGCGTGCGCCTCCCCGAGGACCAGGTGATGTCCACACCGAGCCCCCGCAAAGTCGGGCTGGACACGTGAGCCCACCACGCGTCTCCTGCACCCGACCTCCCCAGCGCCCTGCCGGCCCGCCCGCCCCAGCCGTGCTGCTGTCCCCGCCGCCCTGGCTCATGGCCCAGATTCAGCTGTTTGCCGCCGACCAGGCCCAAGGAGACCGCACATCTGGGTGCACGGGGGAGGGATTTGTGCGCAGCCGACTCCGAGGAGACTGAGGGGTCCGTTTGCCTCACGTTCCCTTCTCTCCGTTTATAGGTGGGAAGGGCTGTTCCACAGCAAGGACCAGGCGGGGGAGCACAGAGACGTGGTGCAGATTTTATACTTGTTTGCATCCCTATTAGCCATTTTTAGATCATTTTCTTTCTTTCTTTCTTTCTTTCTTTCTTTCTTTCTTTCTTTCTTTCTTTTTTTTTTTTTTGTAAAAACCAAACTAATGGCTTGGCCTCCTAGGACTGACATCTACATAGGTTATCACTTTTTAAGGGGGCTAAGAAAGCAAGTGGGGCGTTGACTATGTGCTTAGCTTAAAAAAAAAGTGAAGAAAAGTTATTTACTCTTTAAAAACTGAGTTTTAAAAGTTTTTCTTCACAGTACTGGTTACACTCAGCGTTCAGCACTCGGGAAGTTGAGGCAGGGAATCCAGAGCTTGTGCCCACCTGAGACACACAGCAAAACGCTGTCTCAAAGACAGCCAGGCTCGGAATGCCTCCGTTAGGCTCTCGCTGCACTGGATCATCGACCACAGGCCGATTTTATTTTGTTAAAGTAAGTTTATTGGTACATTTCAGGTGTACATACAGAACACGTTCATCACAGAGATTTGTACCTGTATGTGATACATCTCGACTCTTTCCGTCCTCACCCCCGTACCCTTCCTCAACGCTTCTCCTCATTTACGAAAGCTTTGTTTCCATTTTCTCCTTTTCTCATTTTTTTCTTCCTTCCTTCCTCTTCCTACCTCCCTAGTTCCCCTTTTCATTTGAGCATTTTCTTCCTGTTTTACAATATCTGTTATGTACTTTGGTCCTTATTTACACTTTCATTTTCTCACACCAGAGAGACAACGGGATATTCACACATGTGTGTTCAATTTATTTCACTTAAGAGTATGGTCTCAAGGTGCATCCATTTACTTAGAAATGCCTCAAATGTACCCTTCTTTATGGCAGAGTAGTATTCCATTGTATAAAAAAAAACACTTATCTTCTTCATTCATTGGCTGATGGGCATTTGGGCTGTTTCCAAGATTTAGCCATCACAAACTGAGCTGCTATAAACATGGGTGCGCATATATTGCTGTGGTATGATGCTTTTAATTCTTTCAGGAAGATACCAAGAAGGGAGATAACTGGGTCAAATGGAACCTCTAGCGTTTTGTTTGTTTATTTGTTTGTTTTGTACCAGGGATCAAACTCATGACCTTGAGCTTGCCAGGCAGGTGCTTATGCCACTGAGCTAAGTCCCCAGCTCCTCTAGTTTTGGTTTTTGAGAAATCTCCATACTGATTTCCACAATGGTTGCACCAGTCTACACTCCCACCAACAGCCCTGCAGCCCTGCCAGCATTTGTTATTGGTTGATTTCTTGATTGTAGCCATTCTTTCTGGAATGAGATGGAATCTCAGTGTTTTCATTTGCATCTCTCAAAAGACCAGTGAAGTTAAACTTTTTTCATATATTTATTTCAGATCCTTACTTTGGATTGGGTCTTAAATTTGGAGGAGTCATATTGTTTTGAGTTCTTTGTATATTCTAGATATTAGTCCTTTGAGGAATAGTGGGTAAAAATTTTTCCCAATCTGTGCATTGTCTCTTCACTCTGTTGGTGGTTTTTTCTTTTGCTGTGCAAAAGCTTTTTAAATAAGGTGTGATCCCAGTTGTTGATTCCTTGTGATAGTTCCTATGCAGCTGGGTTTTGTTCATAAAGCCTTTGCCTCCACCAGCGTCTTCAAGAGTTCTAAGTAGCCTATCTTCCAGCAGATTTAATGTTTCTGTTTTAATATTTAGATCTTTGCTCCATTTCAATTCTAGTTTAGTACATAGTAAAAGATATGGGTCTAATGTTAATCTTCAGCCTGTGGAAAATCCCAGTTTTCCCAGCACCATTTATTAAGGAGGCTAAGTTTCTTCCAGTGAAGATATTTGGCATTTTTGTCACAGAGAAGGTGGCCGAGTATATCTGAAATTGTTTCTGTATCTTCTAATCTGTTCCACTGATTCTCAGGTCTGTTGTTTTTTGTTTTGGTTTTGGTTTTGGTTTTTTATTTGCCTGTTTTGCCAGTACTATGGTGTTTTTATCACGGTAGCTTTGTAGTACTTTCAAGTCAAGGATTGTGATGCCCCCTGCTTTGCCTTTGTTGCCCAGAATTGCCTTTGCTATTCTAAGTCTCTTCTGGTTCCAGATGAATTTTAAGGTTGTTTTCTCTAATTCCGTGAGATATACTGTTGGAATTTTGATCAGAACTGCATTAAATATGTATAACAATTTTGGAAGTATGACCATTTTCACTATATTGGTTCTTCCTACCAAACAACAAGTGATATCTTTCCATCTTCTGATATCCCCCTCAATCTTCTTTTTCAGAGTACTATAGTTTTCAATGTACAGGTCTTTTACTTTCTCCATTAGGTTGATTCCCAGGTATTTCTTTTTTTCTTTTCTTTCTTTTCTTTTTCTTTTTTTTTTTTTTTTTTTTTTTTTTTTTTTTTTTTTTTTTTTTTTTTTTTTTTTTTTTTTTTTTTTTTTTTTTTTTTTTTTTTTTTGGTTACTATTGTGAAATATGTTGTTCACCTAATTTCTCTCTCAGTGGGTTTGTTATTCATGTAGAGGAAGGTTATTGATTTTTGAGTGTTGACTTTGTATCCTGCTATGCTATTGAATTTGGTTATTAAATCTGGAAGCTTTTCAGTGAAGTTTTTTGGGTCTTCTTGTTATAGGGGAAAGAAACTCCCAACCTACTAGAGGTCCAGTATGAGTTCTTGTTCTCTGAAATCAAAGAATGAACTTCAGGAACAACAGAGTTTAAGAGCAAGTTATATTTATTGAGAGAAAGAAAGCTTCTGTCTGAGAGAGACAGAAAGAGTCATGGGTGGGTTGCCAAAGGCTCTGTCTTTTTAGGGACTTTCATAGAGCAAAACCACAAAATGAAGCAGGTCCAAAATGGGAACAAGGTGGACACAAGGTGGGATAGAGTTATGGTCGACCAATAAGATTACAAGTATAATTGTTCAGGTAAAATTGATTAAATTGGAGACAAATGGGGAAGCGAGTCACTTAGCAAGTGGGCATGAATATAGAGCAAGGGCTATGCCTGTATGGGGTTGAGTTAGTGACTCCTTCTGGCTTCCTCAGGGTGATAGACACACCGATGTTTATCCTTAGGATGTGGGTGTATTTGTTTGATCTTTTGTCTTGAGGTCTGGATCACAGCAGGAGGTGTCTGTCTCCCCCAGAATTGCAAGGTGTCTGGTCTTCTGCACTGGTTTCTTCAAGGGCCCAGGCCTGTCTGACTGCCTATAATATTTCTATCTAAATCAGTTGCCTGTAATGTTCTATGTAAAGTATCAAAGTATCTGCAAATAATGATAATTTAACTTCTCCCTTTCCTATCCTTATTCTTTTTATTTCTTTCTCTTGTCTAATTGCTCTGGCTAAGAACTATATTGGACATCCTTGTCTTGTTCCTGATTTTAGAGTGAAAGCTTTCAGTTTTTGTCCATTTAGTATGATGCTGGCTGTTGATTTATCATAATAGTTTGTATCAGATTGAGATAAAGATCATCTATTCCAATTTTCTGTAGGGTTTTTATCATGAATGGGTGTTGGACCTCATCAAACACTTTTTCTGTATCTAGAAATGATCATACAGCTTTTATTCTTGGTCCTGTTAATATGGTGTATTATGTGTATTGATAAGGGTATGTTGAACCATCCCTGGCTTGAATCCTACTTGGTGCTGTTATATAATCTTCTCTGCGATTTGCTGCATTCTGTTTCATGAGGCCTGTTTTGTAGTGGAGTGCTGAATTGCTCATAGCATTTGCTGAAGTGGAAAGTGATATGACCGACTGGTACACTTTTGCAACACTGTGAAATTGAGGAATTGTCAATCAAACCACCATAAATTGGGGACTAGCTTAATTGTACTTATTCCAGTCTTTTCCTTAGGGCCCACTTGCGGGAGAGTTCAACTAAGACAGCTACTAAAATTGTTAGTAAATAGACTGAAGGAATGCTATTACTACTTTGCCAGGTCTTTAAATTTTGAGGTCAGAGAGAAACCCAGTGAAAAGAAGCAAAGTTAACCAGAATATTGGAAACATTGGTTGTGTTCTCAAAGAGTGCCACCTGAGGTTGTCACGAGTACACCCACATAGTCCCACCTGAGTTAGAAATGTTCTACGGTCTCAGACCACTGGAACAGAGAGCTGGATACTGCTGAAGCTTTATGTTAGCTGATTTGATTCTTGCAGTAATCCCACAAGGAAAGGCTATTATTTTCCTCACTTTCCAGAAGACAAAACTGGGTGGTTAACTAAGTCAGCAGAGGCCACACAACTGGAATAGGCGGAGTCTGGATCCTAGCCCAAGGAAAGATGGTCTGTATCATATCTTCGAATGTCCAAAGGCTTTGCGACATGAACCCATTTGGTGTCAGGTGAAAATTTCCATGGAATCTTTCCCAGAATAATATTTTTAAGTGCACAAAAGGAAGTCAATTGTGTTAAAATGCATTTTTCAAAATGTCACTCCAAATGGTGACGTAGAAACGCATGTATCCATGTTGCGGAGATAATTACACTTTAGAATGGGTTCTGTAAAAGTTAGGAATCTGTCATTAGCCCCTGGTATGCTGTCAGGATAGATATCCCTGGCACCTCCAGAAATTCACCTTCCTTAACTTTCTAAAATACAGGTTTAACTGGGCTTCTCACCAGTTCTAAACTAACTCTCCAGTCCTCCCCCCCAGTCCTCCTAATATGAAGTTCCAGGACCCTGAGGATGACACTCAAGGCTGCTGTGACCTGGGCACAGTAACTTACCTCCCCGACCCTGTCCATGCCTCCCACATGTGTCCGCAGCAGCCTCAGCACCTCCCTGGCAGCAGTGGCGCACGCCGCGTCCTCAGCTGAAACTGCCTCACCGTCTTCCCCACAGACTTCCTTCCAGGTGCAATTAGTCAGCCCTCCCCTGGGCATCCGCCAGTCTTCCTGCACAACACAATTACACTGTGCAGCTGTGTGGACGCGTATCCGGGGCCGCTGCAAGACTAGTATCTGATGAATCTTAAAGAAGACCTGGAAGAAAACCTAGCCCAGCACAGGAGTTCAGTAAATGTTGAGGGCGGAGGTTAGCAAGTTCCTTTGAGACAAATTTGAGATAAATTGCATGCAGGGTCTCAACAGACCGCGCCAAGATCACAGATCTATGGCAGTCTAGTAACCAAGCTTGAAGGGATCCACTAAAATTGAATACATGCATTTATTTTTAAATTTCATGTAAAACAAGTGCCTCTCCCATAATACATTGTTTTTTTTTTTTTTTAAAGTCATGTTATTGGCTTTGCTCAAGTTTTTAAATAAAATGGACATATCTAAAACAAGCTGTCCTCTTCGAGTTCAGGCTTCTTATAGCCTCTGGCCTGCCAGTAACCCGGGGGCGCAGGCGCCAGGTTGAGAAGCACCATCCTAGAGGGGTCCTCTTGCAGGTCCTGAAGGCAAGGGCACCGCTTGGTTTAGTGTAACTACAAGTCCTCAGGGATCCCTCCTCCCACCTCCCCAGGGAGCCGGGTGATAAACCACCGCCTCTGGCAGGACGCTTCCTCCAGTGAACAGTTCAGAAGAGTACTCAAAAACACATCCATTTTCCAGTCTTTCTCCAAAGTCTTTTGGGGATGACTCATTCTGTGAACCAAAACAGCTTGCTGTGTTTTCTTGTGAGGCCCCTTTGTGGTTGTTATTTTGGTTTTTGAGGCTCTGTCTTCTCTGATATGTGACTTCCTTCTTGTCATTACAGAGCACATCTTTCTCTTTAAATGAGGAGGGTCTGAGCATGTGTCCAAGGTCTTCCCTGTAATCTGAGTTTGATCTACTTCTTTAAACTTTAACTATGGGGTGGAAAGAGCCTAGATTTTGGAGTCAAGCAGGGCTGGTTTTAGTCTTCACTCTGCTACAAACCAGTTATTATTACACTGTTAGTGTGATCTCTACCTGTCTCAAAACTCTCATCCATAAAAATAGGAACAATCATATCTACTTCCTAGGATATTGTGAAAAGTAAAAATGAAGATTGGTATGTGATGCTCACCTATAATCCTAGGACTTGGGAAGCTGAGGCAGGAGGAGTGTGGTTTTGAACCTGCACTACATAGCAAGTTCAAGGCCAGCCTGGACTACACAGTGAAACTGTCACAAAACACAGGAGAAGGAGAAGAAATAGGGAGAGGGGCTAGGTGTACAGCTCAGTGGTAGTGGATGGGCTGGGTGTATAGTCTAGCATATGCAAGGCATTTGGTATCTGCCCAAATAGTTAAAAAAAAAAAAAAAAGCAAACAAACAAAAAACCCAAGCTAATAGAGAAGTACAGATGAGGTTAAGTAAAGTAGGCAAAGGTGAGGTTAGGTGTGCAGAAGCATCTGACTCAGTGTCTGGCATAGTAAATAGGAATTTTCATTTTCTTCCTTCCATGAGAGAATTTCTAGCTGTGCTGTCTACAAAGTTGGGTTGGCACAAGTGTCACAGTGCCGTCTGCTGGTGGCCACTCCCACCACGGGGTGGGTCTGTGCCTTTTTCTCTTTGCCTCCATTTCCTTCCTGTCGGGATGGGCACACAGAAGCAACTCACCAAATGTCTACTGAATGAATGAATGGATAAACCCCTGAGTAAATAAAGACCTTTCTTTAGAATGGGAAAGGAGATCGATAACTAAGTGATGTCACAGGAATCAAATAATTTCTATGTGAAACTTATCTCCAGAAATATACTCACTCTCACTCCCTCTGCCACTGTAAAATTCACTGGTAATGGAAGTCCACCACCCGGGGAGGGCCGAGCAGAGGTGGCAGTGGGCTGATATTTATCATGCAACAGCAGGTGGGCTGAGCAGATCACTCGCTTATGGGAGTTAATTGTTAGGGCAATCACACGTTAGCAGGCAAGGCATGAGGAGGAGTTGCCCTATAATCACTGCTGTTTCTGGCTAAATATATGCTTTTTGTTTTTTCTTTCTGGCGTGTAATTGCGGCGTTTCTGGGCTGTGGGGAGAGATGACAACTGGTCCTTGAGGAATGACTTCCACGATGAAGTGCAGCCTCGAGACTCCACGAGTCACAGCACTCCGCCGTCTCGGGCTTTGCTCACGCCTGCTGGCCAGGCTCCTCCATTCCGTGGTGGCCCCGCCATCGTCCCTTCTCTCTACCGTAGCCCCAGTGCCCTTCCAAATCACAAATCGGATTTTACGACCTCCCTGCTTAAAACTTACTGCTCGGATTTCCATTAGAATAAAAAGCGCTGTGGTACCCACCCGGCCCCACTAGGATGTGGTTCAGCCCCTGCCTACCTCTACTCGGCAAGGCCTCTTCTCCTTGCTGACTGTGCAGACCCAGCGCGCAAATTCCCCCACAGGGCCTTGGCACTTGCTCTTCCCACTGTCTGGAAATTTCCTCCTGCTCTTCATAAGGCTGCTTCCCCCTCAGGTCTCAGTTCATTTACCGCAATGCCCTTCCCTGACTTTCTGAGCTAACATTCCTCTCTCTCCTCTTCCTCTTTTCTTTTTCTTTTCCTTTCTCCAGGTCACCTACAACTACCTAAAGTCAACCTATGCCTTTATTTGTTCAGGGGTGGATTTGTTTCTTTTCCCTTGCCCAGATGAAGTATAGGGTTCATGGGGTCAACATCGCTCTGGATCACTTTTCTGTCCCCTGCACAACATCACCTTAGTAGGCAGGTGTTCAATAATTACAGTAGGTGAATAGATAAAATTGAAATAAGCCAACTTCTTACTGTTCTTTGCTATAGGACAGGGGTGACATTGTTCCCACAAGGTTGCAACGTCAGGGACAGGCGTGTGGGAAGGAGAAAACTCACAGCCGTGTCATTCTCCTAAGAGTATTACCTGACAGGTGAATACTCTACACAACATGCTTGTGCCCAGCGACTCTTCCGAGACCCTCGGAACCTGATCAGTCTGGGGAACCAGCAGGCCTGGGAGCAGCCAAGGATCCCACAGTCCCCAAATCCTACTCTAAGTCCATCCAGAAAATGAATTTGTTGGGTGATTGTCATCATACCTGACACCAATTTGTACTCCTGTAATCGTTGACCTTCTTGGTTAACAGGAGGTGTGTTTGTGATGAAATCTAAGGTACATGCTTTGAGCAAAAGTAAGAAAACTTTTTTAAAAATTGATTTTCAGGCATGATTTACAGGAATGATTTAGTAGCAATGAAAATGACTTTGGTATCTAGACAAAATGGGGACTTAAAGGAAATACAAGAGGCTCAGAGTTCTAGGCAGACTGGTGTAAGCCAAGGAAGTCAGGAGATGCAGGGGGCGGGGTGGGGGCGGTGAACCAAGGGAGGTGTGAAGGCCAGTCAACACCACCTGTGTGGCAGGAAACCCAGCCATCTGCCCCCGGCTCTCCTGAGCATTTCCGGGTCGGAAAAGGGTAGACTGTCTGAAGCAGGATATCTGTGAATTGAAGCGGTGCTATTTCCCTTGCCAGGTCTCTCTGCTGAGAAACGAAGAGGTAACAGTAACATCTTTGTCATCTGTTGAGAAGGATCTGGTCAAGTCTAGGCCTTGCTGGGACTCCTAGGGAAATAGTGTCCCCAGCAATGCTGGGGGAAGCCTGACTTGGTGGCAAAGCAGGTGTCACCAACTGTCCTGTCTTCAGGGCCAGCAGGTCAACTGGGTAAGAGTCAATGTGGCATGGTGGTGCCCATGCCAAAATGGAGGTCAAAGTGGGCTCCTCGTACGGCAGCCAGTCCTGAGCACTTTTGACAACGTGGTTTTGCGTCTTTGCTAGATTAACAGATGAATTCACTGGCTTCAAAAGTTTCTGTTAAAATATATCACCGAGGAGGCAATAGCAGGAAGTTGCAGAGAGAGCCCGATCACATTATTTTATGCGTGGAGTAACTGAGGCCCGTGTAGGCTCCTGACTTAGCAGGACCCCATAGTCCATCAGGGCAGCTGCAGTTGCTGAACGTGAACGGCGCACACGGCATGGTGTTGGGAGCCACTGAAGCTGGAAATTGACAACACGTGCAAGGCAGGAGTGTGACCATCCCAAGAGCAAAGAGCACCCGGGACAGCCACATGAAGAAGCCCCGAGAACACCAGCCCCAAGACAACCCGAACAGTGGGTTGCTAGGACATTCAGTTGCTAAAAGGTATAAATAAATGTCCCTGCAGTGAGGGGCCAGTTCCTTTCCTCCCATCAGGAGAGTAAGGGCTCCACCCGACCCCAGCTTTGTCTCTTCTTTGTTTTCTCATCTTCTCACAGTCCTTCACCCCAAGAACCTTAAAAGCCGCGTGGGCTGCGGCAGCGCAGCGTTGATCTGGTAGCTTTTTTATGTTCGGACCACTTTTGTGAAGTTCACAACATTTCTGCATGAACACCAGGGAGAGTGATGTTCTTAAGAAACCAAGGATTGTAGGAACCCACTAGAGCCACGGTGCGTGGGAGGGGTGAAAAGAAAAGAATGGTTTTTGCCCTGGAGCCCTCTTGTGCGCACTCAGAACGGATTCATCTGTAGTGTTACTGCTGCCACCACTGCCACCAAGATCATTGCTTCTCCCATTGAGTGGGAAACCAAAAGCCCACCCGTTCATACTGTCAAATCTGCCACCAGAGCTGCCGGTCACCCTAGCCCCTGCCCCAGTACTTCACAACTACAGAGCCCACATTTGCCCACTGGAAAAGCCGCTAATGTCTTTCTTCCTTCCTGCCTTTCAACCAACAACATGTAAGTACCTTTCACAAGCAGAACCTAATTGACCAGGCAGCGTGGGATATGCAGTTTCCATACTTCTAGCCAATGATTTAGAGGAGATTGTGGAAAGGCAGGAAAGAGGCTGAAGAGCCACAGATGGCATCTGGGCATAATTATTAAAAAAAAAAAAAAAAGCAGGCAGGGCAAATGAACAACAGGGCAAATGAAAGAAAGTCAAGCGCCAGAATTCAGACATGTCGCACCAAGGATGATGAGTGTTGGATCCCACAAATTGCATCTGGAATACCCCTTTCCTCTGGTTTTCCCAACAAAACTTCCTTACTGGGAGGAGGGTCTCCGCAGGGAAGTGGCCTGCTGGAGGAGATCTCTGTGTGCTGAGAAGCTTCTACGAGAGCAGAGCCAGCCCGGAACCTAGGGGCTGGCGTATCATTCCCAGGTCAGGGGACACATCAGTCAGCCAGGGCTGCCATCACACAAGACTGTAGTCTCGGTTGCTTAAACAACAAACATTTGTTTTCTCACAATTCGGGAGGCTCAAAGCATAAGATCAAGTTAGGTTTGGTTTCTCCTGAGCCGCTTTCCTTCATTCAGCCACAGTCGCCTGCCGGCCGTGTTCTTACACAGCCTTTTATCTGTGGGCAGGATCCCGGTGTGTCTGCCTCTCTAAGGATGCCAGTCCTCTTGGTCAGGCCTCCTCCACCTTTATGATCTCACTCAGTTACCTTTTTCAGGGCCAGGCCCCAAACACAGTAACACTGGGGAGTTAAAGTTTTAACTTATGAATTTGGAGAGATTATAATTCAGTTTATAATGGGAGCTGAGTGGAGAATTGCACTCGCTGAGAGTAAACAGAGACCCAGCTTTTAAATCCTGGTCAGGAATTTGCCATGTTGCACACGCACCCACTTTCCACCTCCCTCCAGTTAAAACTGACAATGATAGGGCAGGGGATTTAGCTCAGCGGCACAAGCGCCTGCCTGGCAAGTGGGAGGTTGTGTGTTCGATCCTTGGTACCAAAAAAAAAAAAAAAATTTACAATGATATGTCCTAATACCTCAAAATAGTCATTGAGTCCCAGCTATGTGCCAGGCATTGTGCTATGCTGGGGACATGGGCATGACCTTAGACAGGTAACTACAGTGTGTTGTGATGGAGGAATGCTCACAATGTGGAGGAAACAGGTGGCTAGGAGAGAGGCTTCTAGACCAGATTGTTGGCAGGACATACTCCAGGCAAAGACACCAGGGAAATCTTAGGGGAAGTGACATTGGATTGCATCCTGTTGGGGACCACAAATTCACAGTGACTGGTTTTACATATTTCCTTATGGGATAAAAAGAAGAAGCGGGATTATTGGAACCACCCATCTGAGATTTCCCATTGACTCTTCTTAGCGTTAGATCATCTACGCCTTCGTGAGTCATCTCAGGATTATACTCAAGGTCAAGATACTTCTCCTAATTTAACACAATCTTCTTGGAAAAGTCTTTGAACCACTCCCAAGATCCTGCTGAGTTTCCTGCATTTTCCACTCTAATTCCTTCCTTGACTGAAAAAATAAACGCATGGTGCCCAGAGACAGGTCTTGTCTTAGCCCTCAGAGTCTTGAACTCTGTAGAAGGGTTTTGATCCTCCTGGAGTCCTAAAGTCATACCACTTGTCTCATTTACTTAAGCCTTCACCATATACTCGTTTGGGAGATTGGGGATCTAGGCCAGGTTCCCAATACCAGCCATCAAATACAGGTTGGAATTGTCTAGTAGACGCAGGGAATTGTTTCACTAGCAGGCCTTCAAAGGGCCAGTATTTGCCTAGACATGTGTCTACACAGGAGGGAACTTAAGAGTTTATGAAAACTTTTCCTACTCCAAATGTGGACCATACTTCAGAGTACCTGGGAACGTCTTAGATAAAAATGTAAAACCTTGGGCAGGGGGTGTGTCTTGGTGCCTGGCACGCACAAGGCCCAGGTTGAGCCCTAGCATCACAGGAACAAAGGAAAAACAACAAACCATAGGTTCTCAGAGCTTATTCCAGATGTACTGAATGGAAAGCCTCCGTTTAACAAGATCCTCAGGGACTATATCAACACCAAAACTTGGGAAATAGTGATCAAGTGAAATCTCATCATTTCACAGCTGGACCCAGGCCCAGAAAGAGAAGAAGTATCTAAGATAATACAGCACTCAAACCAAAAAAGTCTTCCCTCCAAACCCTCTAGCCCCTCCTTCCATGGATCGACACACTTGCCAGTCCACCTTTGCCTTCACATCACGTTTTGACGCTGATCTTCTCCCCAGTAAGCCCCTCAGCGAGGCCTGGAGGACTCATTCCTAGCTCTCACTTCTCGGGGGCAAACTTGGGGCCCCAACAACTGACCTCTGCTGGCGCCATTCGGCCTCCTGATGGTTTGGGGTGCTGGGTGGCAGGTTCCCACCACATCTACATTTTCCTGGGAACTCACTATTGCCCCAACCCTTGTTGACAGAGTAACTGATTCTGTCTAGAAGATGTTAAGTGCATCCTAGATCTCGGGACCCTGTGAAGACCTCAGGTTGCATTGAGCTGCCTTCTATATTAACTGTGCATGTGGTCATGTGTGTGTGTGTTTCTTTTCTTGGTTTACTTTTTTGTATGGTAAGCACTACTAATTGTCAGGGTCAAGGAATATCAAATTTTAACTTGGTTTAAGGTATTCTGAGCCTCTTACACTCCTAGGTACTTCAGTGAAGCAAATGCTAAGACTTTCTAAAGGAAAGTCTCTTCAACACTGGCCTTACATCATTTTCTACGCAAAATGTTTCAAAACTAGCACTACTAATTGTCAGGGTCAAGGAATATCAAATTTTAACTTGGTTTAAGGTATTTTGAGCCTCTTACACTCCTAGATACTTCAGTGAAGCAAATGCTAAGACTTTCTAAAGGAAAGTCTCTTCAACACTGGCCTTACATCATTTTCTACACAAAATGTTTCAAAACTCCTGTCCAGCCCAATCAGATATAACTCACAGTGTCCAAGAGTGCAATTAGGTGGAAAAACCATAGAAACAAACCTGCAAAGAGTTCAGTGGAATTGTCAGATATATGTAGACCCAAAACAAATGAGGTGAATTTTGTTAAAAGACTAACTTATTGATATCTCAACCAACAGAAAACTATAAGAATTTTTTAAAAGATGGGGCTTTGCTATGTTACCCAGTTTGGCACTGAACTTCTGGGCTGGAGCAATCTTTGTGCCTCAGCCTTCTGAATAGCTGGGATTACAGGTTCATGCCATGGTACCCAGCTCCAGAAAACTATGGAAAAGAGTAATTAATGTGTTCTGTTTGGGGTGGGGGACAAACCTAAATAGGACTTCTAAGGGAAAAATGTAATAACGAAAATACATGCATGCATACATATATACATATACTAACTTTAATGGATAGGATTAACAGCAACCCCCATAAACCAACTAACTAAACAACCAAAGAGAGAAGTAGGATATTAGAAGATAAGCCCTTTGATGCTGGTTCTCTGAAGGAAATCCAAGACAAAGAGGTAAGAAATTCAGAGGAACAGATAAAAGACTCAGAACGAATATGAAAGCAAGGAAGTATATTGTGTGAGAAACACGGGAGAAGGAGAGTGGGGTGTGGTGACGGTGAGGACAGAGGG